>OY757923.1:5126256-5131256 GCA_963585895.1 Sepioteuthis lessoniana | reverse complement strand
TAAATAATTCTACAACAGAAATTTATTGCAAATCAGAAAGTCAAAAGACGAAAATTAGTTGAACTGTTACTAGCAGAATAGTGATATTAGATGTATCATATAAATGTTTTCTTAATTATTTTACGACGGAAACGCACTGACAATCAAGAAAACGACGATTGTCAGGGATTCAGGAAGTATTTCTGATTGAATACTCATGTTATATGCATTAGGCAAAGGTGCTGTTAATAAGATTTACTATATATATCATCATCCCTGACCCACTCTCGCCACTTCTCTCTATCGTTCATCGCCTCTGGTAGGTCTTCAGGGCCACCTCCCATATCCTCACATAGCTGCGGAATGTATGTTCAAGCTGGTCGTCCTGCTTTTGCCCGCCCATATGTGAGGGTCTATAGGAGTACATCACTTATTAGCTCGTCCTTGCTTCTCCAGCAGTGTCCTGAATATCTGGTTCGCTAACTTGGATAGTTTTCGTGATGGGAGGCAGGTAGCCGTATAGTTGGAGCCTTGTGGGGTGTTGCCGCCAGGACTTGTTCAATAATGCTCGCAACATTCTTGTGTAATTGCCGTCTAGCTTCTTCTCCGGCCATTTAGTTAGCGTCAAAGTAGTGCATCCATATAGCAGTATTGATACGACCGCTGCCTGGAAGAAACTGCGTTTCAATTTATCGGTCAGGTCTGATTTCCACATGATCGATAGCTTATCGATAGCTGTCGATGCCTTCGTTAGCCGCGTGTCGATGTCCTTTTCGGTTGATGAGACGCTGCTTCCTAAATGTATTGTAAACAAGGAAGTAAAGGAAAATTATTAATAAGAAATTAATACATTAAAGAACTAATGGGGCAATTATGTTATATTAATCATTTGCACATTGCTTGTGATTTTGTTATAGAAATACATTGAAAGATTTGCTCAACAAAAATGCATCGAAAATCAGAGAATCCAATCATCCATCTGGGGAAAACCTACAAACCATGAAAATCCACATATTATGTTGTATACAGCAAAGAAAGACAACAAACCTGGTGTACAAAAAATAACCCGTTTTTTTTCTTTTCTTTTTATTACCCAAAATATTGGTATGGGTGGAAGATTAAGGGAGGGTTGAAGATGGCGGAATTTGCATACACACAGGAGCGAGAAACGAATCTTCAGTGAACTTACTTCTTTGGACTGCTCTCGTCAGACTCGTAGAGAGCCATCTCAAGACATTGAACCAACTTGATTTCTCTCCGCTTCTCTACTTTCACGAATTTTTCCTTCTCACGAGGCATTGAATCATCTTTCTCCAGGCTTTTTCGTTTTCCTATAACTGGCATTATCTCAAGGTATTGAATCATCTTAGTTTCTGCTACTTCCTCTGCTTTCGCGTGTCTGGCATCATCTCAAGGCATCGAATTATTATAATTTGCCCCACTTCCTCTACTTTTGTAAGTCTGGCATTATCTCAAAGCATCAAATCATCTTAGTGTCTACCACCTCCTCTGCTTTCGCGTGTCTGGCATTATTTCAAGGCATCGAATCATCTTTGTTTCTCCTCGCTTCTTTGCTTTCGCGTGTCTGGTATTATCCCAATACAAACGAATCAGCTAAGTTTCTACTCGATTCTTTGCTTTTAAGTGTCTAGCATTATCTGAAAGGCATCGAATCATTTTAGTTTCTGTCTCTTCCTCTGCTTTTGGGAGTCTAGTATTATTTCAAGGCATCAAATCATCTTTTTTCTGACACTTACTCTGCTTTGGCGTGTCTGGTATTATCTCAAGGTATCAAATTATCTTCGTTTCTCTTCACTTCTCAGCTTTGGTGAGTCTTGCTTTATTTCAAGGCAACGAATCATCCTAATATCTCCTCGCATCTTTGATTTCGCGTATCTGGCATTATCTCAAGGCATCGAATCATCGTAGTTTCACTCCATTTTGTTTGCTTTGTCGTTTCTGGAATTTTCTCAAGACATCGAATTATTTTAGTTTCTCCCTCGTCCTCTGCTTTCGCGTGTCTGGCATTTTTTCAAGGCATTGAATTTTCTTAGTTTCACCTCGAGTTTTTTTTTTTTTTTTTTTCGCATGTTTGGTTTTATCTCAAGGTATCAAATAATCTTAGTTTCTACTCGCTTCTTTGCTTTCGTCTATCTAACATTATCTAAGTACATAGAATCTTCTTAGTTTCTCCCCGCTTCCCTGTGCTTGCAAATCTGATATTATCGCAAGGCATCGAATTATTCTCGACTTTCTCGAGTGTTGTACAACCCATGGCAGTCTGGGGCATGACCTGCTTCCAGAGTCGCGTAACATCTAGTAGCTTTTCTGTCGGTCTTCTTCGTTCTCTCTGGGTTAAAGTTTTCCCTGGTTTATATAATTTTCTGGACACTCACGTAATCCTCGTAGATCGTAGACACGTCTCCTGTCTATCATGTCACCTACACCCCTTACGTGGTACTTCCGCTGAGGAAAAACCTGCGTCCTGTTTGATTTAGGAAACAAGTGCATATCCTGATATGCCACCCATGAAACTAATGCAGCATGTCTAAGGATTTTCCGGTCAATATTCAACAGTTAATTTATGGAAGAGTATTAGTGTGCTGACTATAATATGCAAGAAAATCTTTACATTTTCTTGATTTGGGGGAAGAAGTATTATTTCCCACTTGTTTATGCCTGAAGTGAATGGAAATGACAAATTTCTCTTCAAAATTTACTTTTGGGATCAAGAAGAGATATAACAAAAACTTGGTAGATTATCTTTGGTGGCTTCTGTGTGAAAGTGTTCTTTTTTTACATGAAGATTTTTGAAGATTGTTGTTCATTTTTCTTTGACTTATAATAAATACATCCAAATTTTTATTCATATGTTATTTTATTCCGATATTTTGCGAATGAAAATGTGCAAATTTGATCGTTTTGTATAAGATAGGTTGATTTCTAAATTTCATTATCCTGGACAGAAAAGCAAAATTTCAAGAGAATGATGGACATTTTCTATTATTTTACAACAATTAAGAAATAACATTCGTGGTGAATTCAATAAGTTTCCATACTTTTTTTGTACAGGCATTTAAAATTGTCGTAGACTCTTGAAAATTCAGTATCTTATAGCTATACATCTTACGAGATGACAGACCAATTTTTATGATTTCAGGTTTAAATGAACAGCTACAGCAGCAAATGGAATACACCTTACTAAAGCGTGATTGTCACAGCTGGTGAATTTAAAAAATGCAATCTGGACGTGAGGACACTTTAGAAGAACGATATGCAATAAAATTCTATTTTAAACTTGGAAAGAATGCCACAGAAATTTATGGAATGCTTCAGACTGCTTTTCGACCATCTTGCATGAATCGAGCATGAGTTTTTGAGTGTCATAAGAGATTCAAGGAAGCCAGGGAGTCTGTGAGGTATGATGAGAGATGTGGGAGGTGTAAGGATGTCAATACACCAGAGTTGATTGGCCAAAGGGTTAGGGTTAGGGTTACTATGTTGAGGTTTTAAGGTAGTTCAGGAAGAGATTCCGTCGGAAGAGGCTAGCACTCTTCAAATCGGGTCAGTGGCATTTCCACCTGGACAATGCACCAGTTCACAACTCTATCCTTGTCACAGATTATTTGATCAAGATGGGCATCAAGACACTTTCTCAGTCTCCCTATAGTCCAGACCTTGCTCCCTGTGGATTTTGGTTATTCCCTAAGCTCAGCGGCTGTCGTTATGAGACAATTGAGGAGATGAAAGAGGCTGTGACGAAGGTCATTGACACGCTCACACAAGAGGACTTCCATAGGGCCTTCCAGAAGTTGTTGGAACGGCACAACAAGTGCATTGCAGCCGGAGGAGATTACTTGGAAGGGGACTAGAGTTTCATGGGTGTACTATCAATAAAAGTGCCGATAGGAAAAAAATTCTGGAAACTTATTTAATGATCCTCGTACTATGGAAGAATCAAATTTGTTTCATATAGTGTTATCTAGGGTAAAAAAAGCAGATTTTGAAGGGAAGAATGGCCTTTTTCTATACTTTTACCACATATGCCATAAAGAAGAAACACATACTATCTATAACTACGTATAATGTTATCCAGGGCAGAAAAGCAAAGGTTGAGGTGAATATTATCAAGCAACAAAATTTTGTATTACATAGTGTTGTTTTCTTATATATTTGAATATTTGTTGCATTTTTTTTTTTTTTTTTTTTTGGCTACAACTTACTAGAATCACGATTTCTAGGATAGCGTACCAGAGACAATAATAAAAGATAAGCTAAAGAAATTTTGTCAGGCAGCGGTTCACATGCCCACATATGTAGATATGTTAGTTACTTTCAGTAAAATTGCCGTTTTTGCTGTGAAGGCCAACCTTTCTGATGAAGCTCTCAACCTTATCTGTCAGTTCTCTGTCAATAAGTAACTGTTGACTGTTACTAGAGACAGCACGAAGACCCTCACCCCTTTTAGAGATGTCAACCATCTCCACTGCTATTAGAGTAATGGAGTAGCGAGGAAGTTCTTCGGTTTAATTTTCAATTATCGTCATCTTCTTCAGGAGCACGCGCACTAGACTTCCGTCCGCCATCTTAATAGCTGCTCGGCCGATTACACTGTCAGTAAAGAGCCGTAGTTGACAACCATTTTTCCGATTGCGTTTCTGCTGAGGCACGAAGACGCTACTTCTGAATGCGTTGGGCGGTTGGTGTGGTTCGCACATTAAACGGCAGGTCGAACACTACACAAAATACGTGAAGACTTTTGATTGGCTGACATCGACATATTTCCGACGCCAACGCGTATAAACTTGCACCAAAGGCGATACTAGTTTCCGCTAACAAGTCAAGTTTGTTTTCGTGTCAAACTCGAATCTATCCTTTTTTATTGCCTGGATGTGTTGTTTTAAGATTGTTCACGTTCACTAGGAACCAATGATTCATATTAAGTAAGGTTATGTTTGTTTGACATAAGGCCATACGAGTAAGAGCACACAGTGAAACTTTTTATTGTTTTTAATATCGTC
>OY757923.1:5053756-5123756 GCA_963585895.1 Sepioteuthis lessoniana | reverse complement strand
ATATATATATATATATATATATATATCGTGTCTATGTGTGTATTTCGATTGCGAACGTTATTAAATCCATTTGAATGATTGATGAGTAGACATTGCTACCTGATTGGTCACCATCTCATTAATTTGTTCAGGACGCAAAAAGTCACTAACACTATAACCCTCCAATCCGTTGACTGTACACTCCTATCCATGACTACTTAGTGAACTAAATTTTACTGTAGTATCCTGATGAAAAAGCACACCCATAGAGTCTATTTCACAAACGCACGAATACACACACACACACACACACACATACACACGTACATTTAAACATACACTAAGCACGAACAAATACACACAGTAAGGCTTGCCCAATTGGCTGGGGCTGTTGAATACACCGACTGCATCTTTGCAGAGGGGTAAGACCCCCAACGAGAGTCCTAGATATGATACTAAACAATCTGATGGTGAGGTTCCAGTAATGCTGGAGCTTTGAGGAATGCAGAGTACTCTTTCATTGCCATCGATCCCAGGTTCACTCTAGCCCGGAGTGGGAGCACCTGATAGGGTCCTGTCTATGGGTCAAATAGCATTAAACTGTGTACTTTTTCTAAACTGAATTGTTTGAAATAGGACTGCTTTTACACTTTAAACAGCATACTTATGCTAAACTGAATTGTTTGAAATATAACTGTTTATATGTTTAAAAATGGATTTGGCTTAATAACCAACAATGGTAACCAGACACGGAAAAGAAAAATTCTGAATTCAAACCTGTAAAAGTCCTCGTAAAAAACGACCTTGTGTCACATCCTGCACTCTCACACATACACACGCATGAACACAATCAACTTGCCCGTGGTGTAATGGTTATCGTCGTAGGAAATGGACACGGCGACACGAGTTCAAATCCTGGACGAGACTGATTGCATTTCACATTAAACTAATACCCTTGGGAAAGGTATGAATCCAATTATTCTCCCTCAAGCTATGGGTAAATAGTAGGTCAGACTGGGTTCTTCAGCCTTAGTCTAGGAGAAGGAAAACTCTGAATTTAAACCTGTTCAACTCCGCTTAAAAATTGACCTTGTGTCATATCCTGCCCGAGCAGAGGGGTTGGGTAAATGGGATCAACTTTCCCTGTCACCGACTGTATCCCTTGCAGAGGAATAAGACTCCCCTACTTCGCTAATGAGGTGTCATGAGTACGACACTAAACTGTATCAGGTTATCAGTTCTGGATTTCCCGGGAGTAAGGAGAACTCCTTTCAAGCGATTACTCCAAAATCCTCTCTAACCCAGTCAGGTATAAAGTTAAAATCTGTCTATTTAAGAATTATTAGTTTAGATTGGAATACTCGATACCATATAGTAAAGTTGGCGACTTTAGTCGAGGGTGACCCGAAGGCTCCCTTTTCAATAGCTACTACACCGAGGTGTACGGGAGGGTGCTACTCCTTTCCCTGGATTGCTCGACTTTAACCTTGATACGTACCTTATAATGCTGAGTGTTAAGCAAGGAGGTATCATGTACCATTTTTTAAGTCTTTCGTATGACTCGACCTGGAATTGAACCCCGGTCTCCCGGATCATTGGCAAACACTCTACCCACTAGGCCAATGAGCCGGTTAAAATATATTTTTTCGATCCACTCAAAGAGGGCGACTAGAAGGCTCCCTTTTCAATAGTTACAACACCGAGGTGTAGGGGAGGGCGCTACTCCTTTCCCTGGATTGCTCGACTTTAACCTTGATACGTACCTTATAATGCTGAGTGTTAAGCAAGGTGGTATCAAGTACCATTTTTTAAGTCTTTGTCATGACACGACCTGGGATTGAACCTCGGTCTCCCGAACCATTGGCGAACACTCTACCCACGAGGTCAATGAGCCGGTTTAATGAATATTATCAAATAGAAAGGAATACTTTAAACCATATAATTAATTGTATTAGATAGGAATACTTGATACCGTATAACTGTGGGCAAACAAATGATTATCCGAGACAAATTATAAAAGTACAATTTTAAAAAATGTTAAAAATGAAACGTTGAAAATATAGTTACGATGAACCAAGTTTCGACTTTAAATAACCCACAAGGTGTTGATATACCGTAAAATAAACTGAACCAAATAACAAATGATACACAAAGCACACACTTACAACAATGAATAGATGCTATATCACACACACACACACACACACACACACACACACACACACACACAAAAAAAAGATATTACAAGAATATGGAAAGTCTTTGAAATATATTTTCGGGGGAGTAATCGATTATTTTTCTATTTGCACTCATAATATAAAGATTATTTCTATTTTATGAAATAGATTTGATTTTGAAGAAAAAAAAGTTTAAAATTATTAATTTTGAATGCCGAATATTTTGAAACACTTCGTTCTGTTAGTTTCAATGTAAAAAAAGTTGAGGGGGGGGGGGTAGCTGAAAATTTGCTCAATCCAAATTTTTCATTATGCCATTTTTTGTAGGGTCCGTTAAAAGAGATGAAACATTATTTTGGAAGCACTGAAAATTTATGTACATTTTTCAGAGTATCATGTGCTTAATCATATCTACCTATCTATCTATCTATTTATCTATCGTTTATTTGCTATATTTATTCGATTTTATCAGACAGTGATATATCATTGTGTGTTCTGATATCTATCTATCTATCTATCAAAATCAGCGTTCTTCATTTATTTGCAATATATATATCCATCAATCCGATTTTCTCAGATAGTGATATATCGTTGTTTGTTCCGTTATCTATCTATCTATCTATCTATTGGATTTCCTTACCTGTTTATATTTGCCTATGTCATCAACCGAGAGGAGGTGATGACACAACAAGTACTTATAATCTCGATAATTTGGGGTGCTGACATTGACAGGACGGTTACCGCCTCAAGCAACATCTGTGAACGCAAAAGTTTATTGTTGGAGAACACAACCAATGAATTAATGCCAATATTATCCCCAGGGTATCGGGAGTAGAGGTGGTGGGTGAGAGACATACTCTAAATCAGAAGGTGAGGGAAATACTACATCATAATCTAAAAGTGAACTTTATTATTACACAGAGGCGTATTTCATTCATTTTCAAATTGTAGTTACACTTTCTTTTTAGTTTGTTCTGATCAGTTCACAGTCCTGTCAATGAGACTTGAAATCCGTATACCCTTTAGTTGCGTTAAACCTTTCTACCCAACCCTAAAATGTAGCGTCTTGAGCATCACACTAAACTGGTGAGGCTCCAGCTCTGAAAATGTGAGACGTGTGGAGTACCTCTTCATTGCTATTAATCCCAGGTACGTTCATCTATAGGTCAAATAGATTTGCTTAAAAAAATTTTGTATTAGATAAGAATACTTGAAACCATATAACTGTAAATTATAGGTATTAAGAATAATTACTTGAAGCGATAAGTTTTTCTCATTATTATTATTATTTACTCATTTGAGTTTTTCAATGGAGTCTGAGTGACAGCAAGTCTCCTCAAGTCTCCAGGACTATTCTCAGAATTCTGACCATTCTCAATAATGCTGTCGTTTGGATGGTCTCCACTCGTCCGCCAACTTCCAAGTCCTCCAGTCCCTTTAATAATCCTTTAGTTACTGTTCCAAACGTACCAATTACAATTGGTATAATTGTCACCTGCATGTTCCATAGTTTTTTCAATTCTCTAGCAAGGTCGAGGTACTTATACTTCTTTTCACATTCTTTCAGTTTTATTCTGTGGTCAGCAAAGTCGACAATTTTGCAAGTTCTCTTTTTATGTTGATTATTATTAAGTCTGGTCTTCTGGCCGAGATTAGGTGATCCGTGTGTATGTCAAAGTCCCATTAGAGTTTACGCGTGTTATATACCATTTGTTTGTATGGTCAAATGTAAATTTCTTGCACATCTCCCAGTGGATCACCTTGCCGACTCAATCGTGTCTAGTCTTATATTCCTTCTGCGCTAATTTGCTGCATTCGCTTATTATGTGATTGATGGTTTCATCTCTGTCACGGCATAGCCTATATTTGCTATTTTGATGCGTTTTATCTATTCTCATTTTGATATGATTGGTTCTTATGACGTTGTTTTGTGCTGCTATTAGGAGAGATTCTGTTTCTTTCGTAAAGTTTCCTTTTCTTAGCCACGTCCAGCTTTTGTCGTTTGAGATGTTGTTTATTAGTCGTTTAAAACGTCCATAGAGTTGTTTCCAAGTTATTGTCATTCTGTTGTCCATCGTGTTATCATTATTGTTTCTAATGGCTGTAATGAGTCCTACATCGTGTTTTTGTATATAATCTTCAAGTCGTTGTATCGATGCGTCAACGCTGTCTTCAATGCTGGTGAGTCCTCTTCCTCCATCTTTTCTTGAAACATAATCTGTCAACATCGTCTCTGGGGTGTAATGCCTTATGCATTGTCATTAGTTTTCTTGTTCTTTAGTCCATTTCTTTAAGTTCGTCTCTGGTCCACTTGAGAAAGGATCCCGAATATCTAACGAGTGGTACAGCCCAGGTATTCATTCCTTTGATAAGGTTTCTGCTGGAGAGTTTTGTCTCGAGTAGTTTTCTAGTTCTCTTGAGATATTCTTTTGGAATTTTGCCTTTCATTTCCATTTATTTGCTGATGTCAGCCTCCAAGATGCCCAAGTATTTGTAGGTTTCGTTTTCTGCGAGCGTTCTAATCTTGTCTTGATTTGGTAGTTCCATTCCGTCAGTCAGATGTCGTTTGCCACTTTTCATTACAAGCATGGCACATTTTTCTATGCCAAAATTCATCCCTAAGTCCTGATTGTATATTCTAACCGCGTGTATCCAGCTGTGCATTTTCTAAGTATGTGGTTAAGTGGCATCATGGTAATTATGAATATTAAGGGTGATAGAGCATCTCCTTGGAAAATACCTCTTTGGATCTTTGCTTCAGCTAAGCTTCTTCCTCCTGCTGTCAATTCCACTCTCCAGGTTTTCATGGTTTTATCAATAAAGTTTATGAAATCATGTGATATTTTGTACATTTTGAGGTTGTTTATTATCCAGCTATGCAGAACCATATCATATGCCTTTCTGCAGTCAATTCAGGCCATAGCTAGATTTTTCCGTCTGGTCTTGCTCTCATTTAGAATGTGTTGATCTATGTAAAGTAATTCTGCTGTGCCTCTGGAACCTTTGCAGCATCCTTTCTGTTCGTCGGGGAACAAACCGCAGCTTGTTAGCGAGTAGTAAATCTCTTCCCTTATTTGTGCTGTTGATATTTTCCACATCATTGGAAGGCAAATTATGGGTCTGTAATTGTTTGGGGCGGTTCCTTTGTTTGGGTCCTTTCGTATCAATGTGGTCTTTCCTTTGGTCATCCATTCGGGTACGTGTGCTGTTTGTAGGCATTTATTCATTTCTAGTGCTAGTCTGTCATGAATGGAGGTGAATTTCTTGAACCAGAAACCATGTATTCCATCATGGCCGGGCGTTTTCCAGTTTGATATGTCCTTTTGAGTAAATCGGTATGTATTTTCGCTTTGGGGCCTTCTTCCAGTCCTTCTAGTTCTCTTGTGATATTGTTTATCCGTTCAGCCTTTTTGTTATATTTTTTTGATTGCCATATTTTAGTTCAAAATCGTTCAGTTTCTTTTACATCCCGTTGTTGATATGTTTTGTTGTAATCTCCTCCAAATTGTTGATAGAATTTTCTTTCATTGTTTTGGAATTATTATTATAATTATTAGTTTTTTGCAACCATATAACTGTGTGCAAAAAATGATTATCGTTGAATAGAAATAATTAATTAAAACCATAAAATTATGTATAGATTATTAGTAATAGATAGGAATACTTGAAACCATACAACTATGTGCAAATTATAAGTATTAGATAGGGGTATTGACACATGATAACTGTGTTCAAAAAAGCCTTAAGAAACAGCAACAAACACAAAAGAACACTATTCCCTAACCGCTAGGTGTAAAAAAGCATTAGAGGGGTTGACATGCCGTTATAATCAAGCAATCAGTCAATCTAATCAGGTTAAATCTGTGATGATTCCTACATTAAACAATATATAAATATCTGATGTGGAACTCAGCCGCCGGCCGCTTTATCTCGTCTACTCTTGTGGTTTTTGCCGAAATAAAATGACACGGGCTCCTTTTGTTGAACTGAAGGAACCAGCACTATTCACCACGTTATGAATTCTTGATCCGAACAGCGGTGTTCTAGCTCCCCTATTGGTGGGGTTGATTAGGCTGGTTTCCACGTCGACAGGAATCGCTATTTACGAAGAAAATAGTTCTTGTTGCAACCACAAGGACACAAAAAGAGACTAGCAACACTTTCGATTCTTGTATAATAAAACCTTTTTAAGACTATTATCTTTATCTCGCTACAAAAGAAATTATACCAATGCGTAGAGTACAAAAAAGTTAGACGAGAATCACTCGTTCGGTCGGAAGTGACAGAGAGAGAAAAGGCGAAATGAGTCTGATCTGTTCAGACGGTATAAGGAAGATAACAACGGATATTTGTTACAGACACATTGATTGAGAGGTTTGTTTTCTTGGCTTTGTTGACTCAATTATCTGGATTCGCAAAGATTCTATTTCCATCTCTTGTTTCTGATCGGACCGCCAAGATTCAACAAGTTGTTTTCGCAGCGTTCGGTGTCTCTGTCTGACTGCTCAAATGTCTGTCTTCCATCTGGACTCTGAAAAATGTCGGTCTCTTACTGTCGAAAAATGTCTGTCTGTCTGTCTCTCTCGAGTCTTGAGTTCTGCTTTGCCGACTGCCTTATATGGAGTAAGGCGGAGTATCGACGATTTTTGGCCCCGCCCACGAATATGTAAATCACTTGGACCACCGAGCATTTTCGTATAATCTTTGAAACTCTGAAGGTAACTGCTTTTCAAGTGGTACTAAAAATGAATTTGGATTCACTGCTGAGTTTTCCGCATCCAGTAACTACTTGAGTTAGGCAAAACCTACTAATCTTGTCTCGGACTTTGAGTCTGGATTTCGTCCTCAGACCACCCAAAATCCCATTCACCATTCATCATAGGATTTAATTAACGAACCCGTTCATCTACCATCCCCAACCATCACCTCACTTAACTAAAAAACTCAACCCCAGAAACGTTATTCTAAAAGGAAGAAAAATAAGAAATTCCTTTTTTTTTCTGTATAAAAAAACTTATTTCTGAAATTACCCTTCTATCCATTTAATTAGTAAATTCATTCCAATACCTTAGAACTGTTGATTAATAAATCAATCTGGGTGGGTGAGGGGTCTCTCTCTCTCTCTCTCTTTCTCTCTCTCTCTCTCTCTCTCTGTGTGTGTGTGTGTGTGTGTCACATATATCGGAATAATGATTAGAGTATGGTCCGTGAGACTGGCGGCTCAATTCCAGATCAAGTCATACAAAAGACTCAAAAAATGGTTCTTGACACTTCCTTGCTTAACACTCAGCATTATAATGTACAGATCAAAGGTAAGTGGAGCAATCCAGAGAGAGAAGTAGTGCCCTTCCCAACACCTTAGTTTAGTAGCAATTGAAAAAAGAACCTTTAGGTTGCCTTCGAGTACGGTCAGTCAACTTATATATATATATATATATATATATATATATAAGCAAAATTAATTTCAAATTGATTCCCATTTTTTATAAGCATAAAAATCCATAGAATAGTGTGTAAGAATGTGTGAAAGTTTCCATTTTATTGTAACATCATTCTATTCTGTTTTATAAATTCTATTACAGTCAAGTTGTTAAATTTAAAATTTTGAATTTCTCGATGAGCAGCTAGAGTGATTGTGGGCCCTCTATAATTCCATACGGTCATTTCTTTTTTACTCTGACATTTTATTCTGCATGATTCATTTCCTTAATTTTCTATTTTTATGGGTATAACAGAAATATCCAATTGTTTGGGAAACAGTCAGTGGTGGGTGTAGGTTGAGACTGGGGTTTCCAGAAAAGATCAGACAATCTGGTTCCTCTTAGAAACGGGCTTGCCTAATGCTTCCACTTGTGGTAAAAAATAGTTATTTTCTTTTGATGCTCTTTTGTGTTCATTGAAAACTAATATTTAGTGAAATCATTAAACTGTGTGCAAAAAACAACAAAAATATTCAGGCTCATTTTAAAATGTTATCTACAAAATGTTTACAAATGATGTGCCAATTATTAGTATTGGATAGGGCTAAAGAAGGATAAGATTTACATTCAGACGAATAAACTTCATTACACTGAAAAGATATCTCGCCTCCGAAGGGAATTGTATGAAGTCACAAAATATAAATGGTATTGGATTGATCGAGTTCTCCTGTTTAACACACACTTCTTATCACTCCTCAAGTTTCAATACCCCTTCAAAATAGTATATATATATATATATATATGTATATATATATATATATATATATCCCATCGCAATAGCCCTTTAAATTAATTCAATACAATAAAATAATATAATTTGTGCAATGCTTCAAGTAAATTATAAAATACTTAAACACACACACACACACACACACACACACACATATATATATATATATATATATATATATTGAGTAAAGATTTTTAAAAAATGGTCGTACCTA
This sequence comes from Sepioteuthis lessoniana, assembly GCA_963585895.1. NCBI lineage: Eukaryota > Metazoa > Mollusca > Cephalopoda > Myopsida > Loliginidae > Sepioteuthis > Sepioteuthis lessoniana. Next base: position 5,115,176 of record OY757923.1, on the reverse strand, counting down.
TCTTGGTTGGGCTGATAACTTTCCAGTACGAGCTTATAAGTTCCAAATAGAACACCATCAATAAACACGATCTGTAAATTGTTTACACTTACCGATTGCAATGAAAAAATATGGAGTAAAACAATCAAGTTGTCATTGCTGGTGTATTTAACCGGGAGTGGATTTGGTCTTACGGGAGCGAAGAAACAGATTTTTATTATTTATTATTAACATACAGAGAGAGAGGGTGAAGGAGAGAGAGAAAGAGAGAGAGAGAGAGAGAGATGTTTGGTCGACATGTGTTTTATGGCATATCAAACCTAGTGGGTTATTCAATACCAAATCCTGCCTGTACATATATATCAAATATATGATTTATAAACATTTTATAGATAACATTTTCAAATGAGCCTGATCTTTTTTTTTAGTTCGTTGCGCACAGCTTAATTAATTTCAAGTATTAGGCTCTCGATCATATGGAAGTCGGACCTAACCGATAAAATGAAACGCAGTTTCTTCCAGGCAGCGGTTGTGTCGATACTGCTATATGGATGCACTACATGGACGCTAACTAAGCAGCTGGGGAGGAAACTAGACGGAAATTACACAAGAATATTGAGAGCAGTATTGAACAAGTCCTGGCGACAACACCCCAGGAGACACCAACTATACGGACACTTGCCCCCAATCACGAAAACTATACAAGTTAGACGAACCAGACACGCGGGACACTGCTGGAGAAGCAAGGACGAGCTCATAAGCGATGTACTCCTGTGGACCCCCACATATGGATGTGCAAAAGCAGGACGACCAGCTCGAACTTACATACAGCAACTATGTGAGGACACAGGATGTAACCCTGAAGACCTGCCGGAGGCGATGAATGATAGGGAGAAGTGGCGAGAGAGGGTCAGGGATATCCGTGCTGGCGGCACGACAAGATGATGATGATGATGAATTATTTAATTTACTATTAATCATTTGTTTCCACATAGTTAAATGGTTTTAAGTATTGCTATGCAACAGTAACAATTTAATATCAGTCATTTGTTTGCTCACATTTGAATTGATATACATATATGATTTGTAAGTGAACAGTTTGTCAGTCAATTCATTTTTAAATGAGTTAGACCTAATTTTTTGCAGCATAGTTTTGTAATTGTTTCTACACAGTTAAATGGTTTCAATTATTGCTATTACAAACTAATTATTCTATTCCATATCAATAATGTGTTTGTAGACAGCGAAGTGGTTACAAGTATTGCTATTTAACACTAATTATTCTATTCAGTACCATTTATTTATTTGCACACAGTGAAATGGTTCCATATATATATATATAATTTTGAAAAGAGGAATTGATATATTATGTTAGAAATTAGCATCACAAGAAAAAAAAAGAAGAAATATATATATATATATATATATATATATATATATATATTGGTTGAAAAACAAAAAATTTTAAAATCGTATTTCATGGAATACGAAACAAAAAATGTTTATTTTGTTCTGCAGGTATATTTTGTATCAAATAGCCGAAAATTGAGTACCCATTCTTTGGATATTCACAGTTCTCATCTATTTGATATATGCATATATATATATATATAGAGAGAGAGAGAGAGAGAGAGGGGGAGGGAGAGCCAGTAGTATAATGGTAATTATCATAGGAAATGGAGACGGCAAACCAAGTCGAAATCCCGAAAGATGCTGTTTGCATTCCACTTAGCACTAATACCCTTGGGAAAGGTAAGAATTATTCTCCCTCCAGCTCTGGGTAAAATTGCGGGGTAAACTGGGCGCAGATAGATAGATAGATATGATTAGGTACATGACACCCTAAGACCTGTTAAACTCCGCTTAAAAAATTGACTTTGCGCCACATCCTGATCGTGCTTGGCATTTGGTTAATACACGCACACACACACACACACACACACACACACATATATATATATATAAGTTAGGATAGTGTACTGAAAATGACTGTCACCAAACGCCATTAGCCCTGAGTCTAAGTTGCCTTAGATAATCACGTTCTCTAAATGATTTTAAGCACTCTTTATTTATCAATATAGCGAAGTACTTTATTAATACTTATTCAAATTTTCTTATCATAATTTTGACAACTATATATATATATAATTGAGCCCTTAGCATAAACTTTATCGCCATAGATAATGAGTTCCAAATCCTAGACGAAAGCTTACAGCTTGTCAGCTTTTAATTTTTTTTCAGTATTGCGCAAAGTTCTTTCTTCTCGAACAGTGCAAGTTTGATGTCTAGTTGATCATTAATAGTTTCTTCACTGGCTTTATCCTTAATTCCAGGAGGGATTCCAAATAGATTCTTGAAATGTTCTTTCCCCTTCTGAAGTCTTTCTTGGTTTGTAGCTTTTAGTTTTGCACTTAAGGTAGTTTTTCTTTCGTTCACTTCATTTACAATCTGCAATGCTAAACTTGATTATATGTCTATCCATCAAATTTCTGTTTTTATTCATTTGGCTTTAAATGTATTCTAGGGTTCTTTTTGGCATGTTTTAGTTCCCTGTGCGCATTCTTAAGTTTCTGGGCATTAGCGTTAGTTTTGCTTCTTTTATTTGCAAAATAAGCTCTTTTAATGCTATCTTGTTTTCCCCTTACAGGCATCGACTCTCAGGGAACTCTGCAATTGACTCTTGGTTTGGTTGGTATACACTCGGCAGCTGCTTCTATATGGGTGGTAATAAAGTTTTCATATTCGTTATTTGGAGTATGTCTTTCAGATTCTCCTGACGAATATTAAGCTTGTTTCTTACAGTTACCATATAATGATTACATATATTCTGATTAGCAACTGAGGATCAATCATATAGTGAGGATTTACCTGTTTATTTCTTATTCCTATGTAGACTCAAGCGAATCTTTGCTGGGGCGTTTTTGTGATCAGACACCCTCCTTCAAAGGAGGATATAGTAAAGCATGATAATATCTTATTTTACGGTCCGAAACCAGAGTTGATATTCAGTTGAAAGATTGCTTATATCAGGGTAACATGGTCTTGAAAAATAAAACACTACACTCCAGAAAATGGACATTTGGCTCTCGCCACATTTTAAAGACTATAATGACCCAGAATCAATGAAGATATGTTCACAGACAGTGTTAGATTAATTGTTATTTTAGATTTGCTGAAAAACCAATTAAAAAAAAAAGAATCAAGAGGCGTGCTTTCATTATATGCGGGGTGGGTTGAGTGATGTGTCAAGAAAGTCAGGGAGGCGGCAGACAGAAATATTTTGGTAACCATTGACCAAGGTCGATATCAGCTAATGTATATATAAACAAGTTACAACGAAAAAAGGTCAAGCCTTTTACAAACAACTTTGTGATCCTGACATCACATTATACATGGCTCGACGTCACATTTTACTTGGAGCCTAGCGACGGAAAATTCGTCGTCCAGACAGCACCTCCCTATTTCACTAAAAGAGTAAGGTCAAAGCGTACTCTCTAATGTTTCTGAAAACGGCAACTGAGCTATTTTTGGATAAAATTTCCATAAAATTCGACCTTGAGTCGTTTGTGATATCGAATAGGTGCACCGTTTCCCCACTTTAAACACTGACCCTACGTCGCATATTGCTCTTATGTGCTGGCAAATAAATACTTTTCTAGTGACAGGGCCAACGACCCTTACGGTCAATGCGTTTTACGTATCTCAAAATGACGACAATGCTTCATTTAAAATTCATAAGAGAAAAGATTACCCGTCCTGATTATAAGCTAGTCAACCCCGCCTCAATTCGATAATCAAACCCAAGTTTGTTAGTTGCTTCTTTTTTTTAAGAAAAGGAATATAAAAATTTTGAAGAATAAAAATAAAAATAAGAAAAACATCCAGCTCCAAATGGGTTAGGCTCTTTTAAAATTGACATCTAAACAAAAAATTAAAAAAATATGCCAGTACAAAAAAATCGACACCCTATATTTCTGAGAAAAAAATACAAAAACAAAAAACAAAACAAAAAGAAAAGCTGACGAACTTTTCAATTGCTTCCACACTTTCCATCACCCCTTCTTATTTCTCTTATTTCCTCTTTCAGCCGACAGGAGGCGCTATAAACTGCGCTCGGCGCCTATCGACAATTAAACTGAATTTTTTTATAAATCATTTATGTATTTGTGGACTCATAAAGCTGCCTATCCGTCATGTAGGTTTATGGATTTGTCTCTTGCAAGACCCGACTTGTACGTGTTCGCCTGCATATAACAACGAGTAAGCAATAAGAGGGTGTGTGAGGTTTGGAATATGGGAAAGAGAGAAAGAAAATTTGATGAAAAGGTTATCTAACGAACAAACTATATATATATATATGAAAAGACATAGAGAGATAGATATGAATAGTCTGAGATAAATAGATAGATATGAATACACTGAGATAGATAGATAGATAGATAGATAGATAGATAGATAGATCTATCTCAGTGTATTCATAGATAGATAGATAGATAGATTTAAATAACCAAGGGTTGATTAGCCATTAAATCAAATAACCAAACATAACCCAACCTCCGGTTTGTTATCACTTAGAATATTCGGACTTCTGACCTCATCTTTATTGTTATACTCACAACGTTTCGGTCGATATATCCTTTGGCCTTCTTCAAGTGTTTCATGTCGAAGTCGGGTGCCCACACAGAACCTCGAACTTAAACCTTTATTTAATCCACGAGGGTGGGTAGATGCTTTAATTCTATTAAACATGAGTAGGTTCAAGTTTTAAGCTATAATAGTATTCCTCGTCATTTACCTGTTGGTGGGATTGAACCTGCAATCACCGGATGATTTCACAAAAAAGCACTTTTCCACCAAACGTCTACATCCATTGCGCCATGTGTCCTGTTGAAATATTCTAAGGGATAAAGATTATCAAGCTTCATCTGAAAAATTTAGACAAGTACTAACCTCCGGTATTTCACAAACTATCCGATGACATGATGCGGCCTCGAAGACTTAACAGGAGCGATGATAATAGGGATAGATGATGAGGCTGTCAGGGAATCTTTTGCTGCCAGCACGATTTGATTATATATATGTGTGTGTGTGTGTGTGTGTGTGTGTGTGTGTGTGTGTGTGTATGATGGACAAAGCTATAAAGGGTTGAATAAAACACTGACTTACAAATTAGTAATTTTCATTTTTTTAAACTGAGTGAAAAGTTTGTTAAAAAACAGAAGTTTCAATGTTTTTCCTTGAAAGACAGTGAATATTTTAAGAGAGAAAGTGAAAATTCACGCATGAGATATAGCAGTTATTTTCAGCCTTAATCTAAATAGACTGTTTCGTGTGAGTAAAAGAACTGCTTGAGAGAATGTCACTATGAAGAGAGAAAATATATTTATGCGTTAAACATGTATGCGGTTGCAACAAAATCTTTCATCAGCAAAATTAAACTGTTGTAGTAGTACAAATATATATTTAAACAATAACATATTCCTTCAGTTTTAGATACTCAATCAATGTTGAAATTAAATGCATTCTTAAAGGAAAAGAATGTTAGATTTTCACTCAAAAGAAATAAATCAAGAGTGTTTAAGTACAAAATAATTCCGTACCAACTGATGAAGTATTTATCTCTTCGCTATTTATAAGATTCGGGTTGGCTCGAAATTAGATACAAAAGATGATTATTTATCTATTATTCTAAATGGTTATAAAATTTTCTTTAACAATCTAGAAGGGAAATGATTTTTGAATATTCATAATTTAATCAGGAAGGTAATCTCCATGTCGAATCCCATTGTCGACTTTTTGTTCCAGTGAGCTTACGTTCAAATTTCCTTTATAGCACCAGTTTCTCTTATAGTTAAGAAGCGAAAAGCCTGTTCTGTTTTTAGATGAGTGACTTAAAGCTTATATAGAGGTTTAGGAAACATGTTTTTCTAAAAGTACTGTTTTTCACGAAATTAACAACGTTAAGCAACGATGATCCCGCTGAGTAGTAAGATGAGTGACCATTTAGGAATACCAGATTTTGTGAACAACCTATGCAGCAGACGAAGCACAAATTATTAGCAATGAGAACCTGAAAATCATTTTTGATCAGAAAAAAAAAGAGAGCAGATTTTCTCTTGAGTAAGTCCAAGATATTTTGGGGGATTACCTTCCTTGTCGGTCAAAAAAAATTCTACTAATAACTACTTGATGACGTTGCCAAGTAACAGGACTGAGTATATAAGAAAACAGCGCGAAGACTCATTCTCTTTTACTTGCAGGTTACGTTAGAGACGATAAGTGTTTTATTCCCCTGTAAATAACATTTTCGTTTCTAACAAACTTGGAATCACATTGAATACGACACAGTAGACAGCATATAGCGTGCAACACACTGGCATGTCTAATAATTGTACAAAACCAAAAACTTAGGGTTCGAATTCTAATGGCTCCATTACGTTCATTTTTGGACTAATAACTTTAGGAAAGGTATACCCACCTCCCCATATCACCCATTACCTATGTATTAAATAATACCTCTGCTGTTCTCCTTCAAGGATTACTGTGGCTGTAAATAACCCACGAAGTTTGATATGTTATAAAAACAAAGAAACTAAAACAAACCAATGACTTATGAACTCTTCTCAAATATGAAAACCTCGCACAAACTTGCATAACTCTTAGAGAATTCTCACACACGTGCTGATAAAAATAACATTTCTACACATACACACTTTCATTCATTCTTTCTGTATTTCATTTCATTATGTATTCGCTATTATATCTTGTTTATTCAGGCAATAAAATATGTTGTTAATTGTACGCGGTGAATTCAATAAGTTTCCAGACTCTTTTGTACAGGCATTTAAAATTGTCATAGACTCTTGAAAATTTACTCTATTAATGCTATATATCTTATGAGATGACTAACCAATTTTTATGGTTTCAGGTTTACATGAACAGCTACAGCAGCAATTTGAATACACCCTACTAAAGCCTGATTGTCACAGCTGGTGAATTTCAAAAATCCAATCTGGACGTGACAACGCTTTAGAAGAACGATATGCAATAAAATTGTGTTTTAAACTTGGGAAAAATGCCACAGAAACGTATGGAACGCTTCAGACTGCTTCTGGAGTATCTTGCATAATTCGAGCATCAGTTTTTGAGTGGCATAATAGATTCAAGGAAGGCAGGGAGTCTGTGAGAGAAGATGAGAGGTGTGGGAGGAGTAAGGAAGTCAATACACCAGAGTTGATTGGCCAAAGGGTTAGGGTTAGGCTTACTATGTTGAGGTTTTTAAGGGAGTTCCGGAAGAGATTCTATCGGAAGAGGCCAGCACTCTTCAAATCGGCTCAGTGGCACTTCCACCAGGACAATACACTATTTGACCAAGATGGGTATCAAGACAGTTCCTCAGCCTCCCTATCGTTCAGACCTTGGTCCCTGTGACTTTTGGCTATTCCCTAAGCTCAGAGGCTGTCGTTATGAGATAATCGAGGAGATGAAAGAGGCTGTGACGAAGGTCATTGACACGCTCACTCTAGAAGACTTCCATGTGGCCTTGCAGATGTTGTTGGAACGGTACAACAAGTGCATTGCAGCCGGAGGAGATTACTTGGAAGAGGATTTGAGTATCATGTTTATACGATCAATAAAAGTGCCCATACGAAAATAGTCTGGAAACTTATTTAATGATCCTCGTATCTTATTATTATCTTATTTATTCTTGAGAGGAAACAATATTACAAAACCACAGAAGAGTATCTCCGACGTTAGCACATGGAAGAAACGGCTTCATTCTACAACTATCTTTACGCTTCTACAAAATATATAACTATTGAGTGATTTCTACGATTCAAAAGAACGTAATAGTAAGGCACCCGATGAGAGTCAAACTCTTTAACTTTAATCAAAAGCAATTAAATACCAGCGATTACACTTAATTTGATTGATCAGTACTGATCTTTTTTATTTCATACCCGATTTCAGTAGCCAAAAGGAAAAAAATAATATCCCCTCTCACTATATATTTACTTATACATATTACAGTAAATATTAGTAAGGTCTAAAATATGACCGTAAGATGAATAAGTCCCGTGAATGTAAGAGAGGTCAATCGAGTTCTTGGAAATCAGTCAAGTGTTTCTGGACTCTGTTTCACGCTACTTGCACTTGATGGCATGTTGTATTAACTTGCAATAATACTGCAATAGGATCCGTCTTTAAAGGAGAAGGTCTTTTATGAGTGAGTCTAAACTTCTCCAGGAATGACCTGCATGTCTAACTCGTTTTACTTGGATAGGCAGTGAGATGAGAGATAAGTGTCCATACAGTACAGCTGCTGTTTTGTACGTTGGTAACATCTGACATCACTAAACTACGAGGTGCATACGATAAGTTTCCAGACTTCTTTCGTATAGGCATTTAGAATTGTCATAGACTCTTGAAAATTTACTCTGTTATTGCTATATATCTTATGAGATGACTGACTAACTTTTATGATTTCAGGTTCAAATGAACAGCTACAGCAGCAATTGGAATACACCCTGCTAAAGCCTGATTGCCACAGCTGGTGAATTTCAAAAATTCCATCTAACACTTTAGAAGAACGATATGCAATAAAATTCTATTTTAAAACTGGAAAAAATGCCACAGAAACGAATGGAATGCTTCAGACTGCTTTTGGAGTATCTTGCATGAATCGAGCATCAGTTTTTGAGTGATCTAAGAGATTCAAGCAAGGCAGTGAGTCTGTGAGGGATATTGAAAGGTGTGGGAGGAATAAGGAGGTCAAAAGACCAGAGTTGATTGGCCAAAGGGTTAGGGTTAAGGTTAGTATGTTTTAAGGGAGTTCAGAAAGAGATTCCTAGGGAAGAGGCCAGCACTCTTCAAATCGACTCAGTAGCATTTCCACCAGGACAATGCATCAGTCCACAACTCCATCGTTGTCACAGACTATTTCACCAAGATGGGCATCAAGACAATTCCTCACCCTTCTTATCGTCCAGACCTTGCTCCCTGTAACTTTTGGTTATTCCCTAAGCTCAGAGGCTGTCGTTATGAGACAATTGAAGAGATGGAAGAGGCTGTGACGAAGGTCATTGATACGCTCACACAAGAGGACTTCGATGGGGCTTTCCAGAAGTTGTTGGAACGGTACAAGTGCGTTGCAGCCGGGGGAGATTAGTTGGAAGGGTACTAGAGTTTCATGTGTGTACTATTTATAAAAATATCCATTCGAAAAAAGTCTGGAAACTTATTTAATGATCCTCGTAGATTAATGTTCATACATATATACATGCACAGAGATAAATATATATATATATATAGAGAGAGAGAGGGGGGGGGATAAATGCATTGAACCATTAAAAACTTATGTCGACTAAAGATAAAAAAAGGAAAAGAACAAAAATCCACCCGTCACTCGAAAACATGAGTGTATGCGTACGTGTGTTTACACATACATTCACATACTCACAGAATACATACACAAAACATTTACATAGACTTAAGTTCTTTATGGACAATTAACTCCCATGAGACATTCACAGACACAAAACCCAGCACTAAACAAAGTCAAAACCACCTATCGAAACAATAATCACTGTAAAAAGAAACAACGAAAACTGCCACCAGAAATTGCCATACAAATCACCCCCTGAAGAAGACGTAAAATTTGAAACACGTATTGTGCACAGATAGACGATACAATAAAAAAAAAAACTAAATACCGATTTCTTTTAAAATATTTACTTTTCTCTCGTTGGATATATATATATATATATAAAGCTACTGAACAGAGCTAGTGACTGGAAAGTTTCAGCGCATCTAAACACATCTCTACAATTCCCAGTTCACATTATTCAAACAGAAAACCGGACAGACATTGTAGCGTGGTCCGATTCAAAGAAGACTGGCCTCATAGAATTGACTGTCCCCTGGGAAGAAAACCGGGAGGAAGCACACGAGCGGAAGAAAACCGCTATGAGACACTGCGTGGAAAAAGGTTGGATATGCCATGTGATTGCCGACTGCGTGGAAAAAGGTTGGATATGCCACGTGATTCATATTGAGGTTGGTTGTCGTGGTTTCGTTTCTTTCAAAAATAGGAATCCCTGCCCGTAGTTTGAAAGTTGCCTCAGATCGTCTTCAGACCACGGCGCAATATGCATCAAGTTGGATTTGGTCGAAAGCGAGAAGTTTTCGACATGAATGAAATGCACGCGGAACCACCATTCCCGTGTGATTGCGTAACACCAGGATGTCAACGGCCGAAAGTAAACGCGTTTTTTTTAATCACAAACTGCACACTAAGAATGAAGATGAACGTCCAATGTAGTCTCTGCTTGATTGATTGATCTGGCGTATATATATATATATATAATTCTTTTAGTACCCTGTCCAGTGGCAAAAGCTGCTTGGTAGCGCCAGGCGTGGTAGTACTGCCTTTAGCTACCGAAACTGTGTTATCACCCTGGTTGGGGGCTGATGAGGGCAGGGTATCACAATGCTTTCACACGTATGATGAAATATATATATATATATATATATATATATGAAAAAGGAAGTAAATCTTGGCTTAATAGTGTTCTCCAATGGTCTGCGAGACCGGGGTTCAATTCCAGGCCGACCCATACCGAAGACTCAAAAAATGGTGCATAAAGCCACCTTGCTAGGCACTCAGCATTATTTTCAGATTATGATTTTATCTGAATAATTTATGAATGTTAAACGTCTCGGTTTTTTACATTTTACCACAATCAGGGCATTCAAATATGTGGATTCTGAATTATAGTTAATTTGAAATCAAATTGACTTCAGAAAACACAGCATCACATATGCTTTCTCAGGAAACATTCTCTTTTTTATAAGTATACAATTTGCATATTGCTATTTTCACAGTTCTGATCTTCTCTAGTCTATCAACACTTACGCTATATTTTGTTTGTTATTGTTCGGCACATATGTTAGGCCATGACGAAATCTTGAGTAGACCAAGTATGGAAATGAACACAATATGGGAACCAATAATTAAAAAGGCTAAATTAAATTGTTTTTAAAGAAAGTTACTTGAAAGATATCAAGAATAACTGATGCGATTGGATTCTACGTTTCGAATTCATCTCATCACGCTTCTTGAGAAACTTCTTGGATTGATAGGCGTGAAAACAATGACGTCATTATTTGAATTACATCTTCATATTTCTTGAATGCCTTGTTTGATCAATAGTCAAACTTTATAAATGATTTCCTAGATGAAATCATTTCCATACCCAGATAAACAAGAGACACTTGAAGAAGACCGGAGGATAAAGCAGCTGAAAGATTATGTGACAAATAACAATAATAAAGACGAGGACAACAGTCCGAAAAATAGCGCACAAAATATTACACATCAAACCTCATTTAAAAAATTCAGACAGATAGCAATTACGCTAGTCAACTCTTTGCTTTTTGTTTTGACGCTATAAGCTCTTCTGTTTCTGGTTTCAAATAGGTGTGATTATGTATATGCTTGCATTTGTATACGTATTAGTGTGACATCATTCCATCTATATGTATGTGAGATGAACATATCTGGACGGAGATGGGGGCAGCAAACTTGTTATATCTGTATGTACATGGATGTGTATGTGTGTAGAGAGTTTTAAAAGAATTGGTAGAACAAGTTAAGAGGGTCAGGCAGATTTTAATTGTGGATAAAATAGAAAGAGAAAGATTTCTCAATGGGGATTTAAGATTTAGATTTTAATGCTAGAAGGCGTTCGTAGTGTAATGGTTATCGACGAAGGAAATGAATATAACAACAAGAGTTCAAAACCTAGACGAGGCCGTTTGCATTTTGCTTGACACTAGTACTCTTTGGAAACGTATAAATCTTCCTCCAGCAATGGGTAAATAGTAAATGGGTAAATAGAGCAAACTTGTAATGGCAACCAGACTAGGAGAAGGAAAGGGGTGTATGGGTTCTTCTCTGCCTAATAAATTCAGGAAAGCAATCGAAAGATTTTGTCTGACAGTCGGGTTACTGCATAAGGCACAGCTTGCTGGTTGTATCAGGCTGCCGTCCATAATGATCAAAAATAATTTAGACATGAGAGTTAGCAGAATTTTGTCAGCCGTCCAAAACAGCGACAGAATCAACGCCCCATTCCATTTTTGTGAGACGTCCCACGTGGCTTTCCTGACTGAAGTGAAAACAAAGAACTAAACAATATATCTTCGGATTTTCTTTTCCTTTCCCCACCACTTTTTAAGGAAAGTGACAGCCTCTTCGTAGCCTCTCTTCGATAACCATCGTGACCCACAACGCGGCGTTGTTTTGGTTTAGTTGTGTTTTCTAGCATATTAATCCTTGTGGGTTATAAAACGCAAATCATATCCCCCCTCTCTCTCTCTCTCTCTCTCTCTCTCTTTATATATATATATGATTTGTAAGTAAATAGTTTGTAGGCAACATTATTTTTTAACCAGCCAAGTTCATTTGTTTGCACACAATCAAATGATCTCATCATCATCATGGCGTGCCGCTAGCACAGATTTTCCTGACCCCCTCTCGCCACTCGTCCCAATCGTCTTTCGCTCTCGGTGGGTCTTCCATGCTACATCCTGTATCAGTACAGAGCTATAGTAGATAGGTTCTAGCTGGTCGCTCTGTTCTTGCTCGTCTGTGTGAAGGGGTCCACAGGAGTACACCGCTTATGGGTTCGGCATTACTTCTCCAGCAGTGTCCCGCGTGTCTTGCTCGTCTAATTTGAATGGTTTTCGAGTCGGGTGGGAGGTGTTAGCACAGTTGCTGCTTTGTTGGGTGCTGCCTCCTGGACTTGTTCAATACAGCTCGTAGAATTCTTGTGCAATTGCCGTCAAGCTTCCATTCTAGATTGCAAACTCGAAGTGATTTTAAACTCCAGTTGCAGTATTGCCTTCACTTTTATCCATGAGGAACGTATGAACCCCCTTATTCCCCCAATCATATATTAAATACTATCGCTGCTGTTCTGCAAGGATAGCTTTTGCATTAAATTATCCAAGGTTTGTATACCATTAAACAAAGAAATAAAACCAAACCTGATTAGATAAAACAGGATTTTTTCAGGCTGTAACCGTTTTAGTATTACTGTATGGTGGCACCCCTTGGAATTCAAGGAAACGCCTGGAGAAAAAGTAGATAGGAACTATACAAGGATGCTGCTTGATTTTTTGAACAAAACCTGAGAGCAGCACCCCAAAAAACGGCTGTTTGGCCACATACCTCCGATCTCAGAAAGAATCAAAGTTAAACAAGCAAGACATGCTGAGTACATCTGGAAAGTAAGGATGACCTCTTAAGCGACGTTCTTCATGGGACTCCTACACAGGTACACACCAATGTGGACCTACCAGCAAAAACTGCGATGACCAATAGGGACGGATAGCAAGGGAGAGATCAAGGATATCTCTCACATTATGGAAACAGACTGACAGTGAGCTGAACATCTGAACAAATTGTGTTATAGTCACTTAAATTTATCCAACTCTGCATACAGATACAAGATGTGCTTTAAAAAGTATGGTGACTTAAGGTATTTGCCATGAGAACAAATTATTTGTGACTGTTATGGATGAATCTCTTTTCGTCCGTATTTCCCATTCGACGATAAAATGATTTCATGCCTATTCTGACTTGGTGAGAAGTATAAATCTTTTTTAGTAATGTAATATTAACCGTATTTTATGGCATATAAGACGCACAGGTGTATAAGACGCACCCCAATTTCAGCAAGGCAAATCAAGAAAAAAATAATAATATTATCAAACGAGATGAAATTAATATAATGAATATTATCAATGATGACACTTTTAATCTGCATTAGAGCCTTTTCGATAATGCCAATAGGTATATGAAAGTTACTCTAAGCTAGTAGGAGTTTCCAGGTTGCTAATTTCGGCCGACTATCGCGAATTTTAAACCAACATATAACGCAGGGGAATTTTAAAAGAAATTTTGAGTAAAGAAAAGTGCGTCTTATATGCTGTCAAATACGGTACTTTAAACATAAACACGCTATTTCATCATCATGTCATGCTGCTGGCATGGATTTCCCTGACTCTCTCTTGCCAGTCGTCTCTACCGTCAATCTCATTCTGTAGCTTCTCTAGACTACATCCTGTGTCCATACTGAGTTGTTGTAGATAAATTCTAGCAGGTCGTCCAACACCTGCTCGTCCATGTGATGGGGTCTATAGGAGAATGTCACATGAGTTTGTCCTCACTCCTCCAGCAGTGTCTCACATGTCTGATTTGGATGGTTTTAGAGATGGGAGGTAGGTAGCCGTACAGCTGCTGTTTTTTGGGATGTTGCTTCCAGGATTGTGTCAATAGAGATTTTTCTCCATACAATTAGTCAGCGTTCATGACGTCCATCCATATAGTAGTAAAGATACGAACGTTGCTTGGAAAAAATTGTGTTTTATTTTATTGGATTGGTCTGACTTCCATATGACCAATAACCTATCGATAGCTGACTCTGCTTTTGCTAGTTGCGTATTAATGTCATTTTCCGTAGATGAGATGCTGCTTCCGAGGTAGGTGAATTTGTCCACTAGATTCTGCGTGGATATGGCTCCTCTTTGATTTTGATTAAAGCACATAAACTCTGTTTTGTCTGAATTGACAGGGAGGCCTATGCCACCTGCTGCCCGTTCCAGACTATGCTGCCGAGATTCAACCTGGGCGGGTGTATTTGCCAGAAGCGTTATGTCATCACCATAGTACACGTCCATGATAGTTTGTGCCGGGTATCGTCTGCTTCTTGCTTTTACCAGGGTGAAGCCATTTTCTTTCATTAAATCTATCGACGTTCAAAGTAGGTAGTCTAGGCCGGTTATGAACAAGTATGGGGCTAGTGTATCCCCTTGCAGGTCGGTAAAAGCGTAGTATCTGTTTCAATGAAATCTTTATTGGCAGCAAATACGCTATTTAATCAAATGATATTTATATACAATTATGTATGATCCTTGAAAACTTGATGTGTTAAAAACATTCTAAATTTAGAATCAGCTGAATCTATTCAATCGTTTATCCTCGGTGATATTTCGTTTTCATTTCAATCCTTAAAAATCAGATGAACAAGGCGCTTCTCTTTGTTCCCAATGTAAACATCGCAAAATAGTTTCCTGTCTACGACAAATAATTTGCACAGAGTGATATGGTTTCATGTATTCCTATCTAATACAAATAATTTGCACATAGTGATATGGTATCAAGGAAATATTTCTCTTTAATATTAATCATTTGTTCGTATCTAATACAAATAATTTGCACGTAGTTATATGGTTTCTAGTATTCCTATCTAATACAAATAATTTGCACGTAGTTTTATGGTTTCATGTATTCCTATCTAATACAAATAATTTGCACGCAGTTTTATGGTTTCAAGTATTCTTATCTAATACAAATCATTTGTCCTCATTTATATGGTATCAAGTATTTCTATCGTGTACTAATGATTTTCAAACAAATATAGATTGGACACTACAAAGTATTACTACTCCAAGGTTGAGTGAACCTGGAAGTAATGGTAACAATGAGTTACCTCTCTCTTCCCAGATCTTTTGAATTAGAGTCTCGCTCTCAGATACAGTTTAGTGTACAACCGTCGTATTTTAATCCTCACAGACAGGGCAGAGAAAAATAGGTTCGAAAATAACTATACTCGCTGCATATTCTATTTAGTCTAATTTATAACTATTTGTCAAGGTAGCAGCCAAATTTTTTTTTCAATGTAGTTTCAATTGAATTTTTTAAAAACTCGATTTTGCATTAAAAGTTATTGAGAATATGGCGCGATTATTTGATTTATTAATTAATTTATCTATTTATTTCCAAATTTTTTCCCAACTAATCAGGCCCATGTCCAAAAAGTTGAATTTTGAAGTCAACAAGATTTACTAGTTTGACAGAGCAAACGCAGACAAGTGTATATTCGGTTGGATTATCTGCCCTTGCTCGCAGATTTTCTGACCCAAACAATCGGCAAAGAAGCAAGCGAAAAGATAAAAAGCAGAAATACAGTTCTTTCCCTCTCTTGTCATGCAAGGCATGAGTTTCGTCCGTTCACGAACGCTGCCATCATACCACTTATATTATAACAATTTGTATAATCAGTTCATTACATGTGTCGGGTTCAGTCGACACACGAGGATCATTAAATAAGTTTCCAGGCTATTTTCGTATGAGCACTTTTATTGATAGTACCCACATGATACTCTCGTCCCCTTCGAAGTAATATCATCCAGCTGCAATGCTCTTATTCTACCGTTCCAACAACTTCCGGGCAGCCCCATGGAAGTCCTCTTGTGTCAGCGTGTCAATGACCTTCGTCACAGCCTCTTTCATCTCCTTAATTGTCTCATAACGACAGCCTCTGAGCTTAGGGAATAACCAAAAGTCACAGGGAGCAAAGTCTGGACTATAGGGAGGCTGAGGAAGTGTCTTGATGCCCATCTTGGTGAAATAGTCTGTGACAACGATGGAGTTGTGGACTGGTGTATTGTCCTGGTGCAAATGCCACTGACCCGATTTAAAGAGTGCTGGCCTCTTCACAAGGAATCTCTTTGTAACTCCCTTAAAAACCTCAACATAGTAACTCTAACCCTAACCGTTTGGCCAATCAACTCTGGTCTATTGACTTCCTTACTCCTCCCGTACCTCTCATCATCCCTCACAGACTCCCTGCTTTCCTTGAACATCTTATGCCCCTCAAAAACTGATGCTCGATTCATGCAAGATGCTCCAAAAGCAGTCTGAAGCATTCCATACGTTTCTGTGGCATTTTTTCCAAGTTTAAAACAGAATTTTATTGCATATCGTTCTTCTAAAGCTTTAGAAGGGTGTATTCCAATTGCTGCTGTAGGTGTTCATTTGAACCTGAAATAAAAAAAAAATTGGCCAGTCATCTGATAAGATGTATAGCAATAACATACTGAATTTTCATGACAATTTTAAATACCTGTACAAAAAAAGTCTGGAAACTTATTGAATACACCACGTATCTTGTCCATGTGACACCTAACAGAAATCTTTCTTAAATTACGGATTTACCTATAGATAACAGATTATGACCAATAGGAATATTGCCAAGTAGGTAAAATGAACAGTATTTCATTTCTGTTTTAAACAAATATGCATGTTCCAAAATATTTCCTTTAGTATCTTCGTTCCCGTTTAGTTACACATAAATAGAATTGTTACATTATAACAGTTGTCTCTGGAAATTTTTCCAGAACGGACTTTCATATCAGAATTGTACCAGTAGTATGTGTTATAAATCACATAACCTTAATATTATTACACTACATAATTACAGACACTAAACATGTTTAATGACTTAAAGAATCTGAGATTTCTGGGCTACTTTGTCGAAATCTTCGATTCAAATCTCTGGTCAGAATTGCTTAGTACAACCATATTTACCAACCCCTCCGCTCGGACAGGATATGACACAAGGTCAATTTTTAAGCGGAGTTTAACAGGTTTGAATTCAGAGTTTTCCTTCTCCTAGACTAGTAGCATCACCAAGGCTGAAGAACCTAGTCTGCCCTACTATTTACCCATAGCTGGAGGGAGAATAATTGGATTCATACCTTTCCCAAGGGTATTAGTGCTATGTGAAATGCAAACTTTATCGTCCAGGATTTGAACTCGTGTCGCCGTGTCCATTTCCTACAACGATAACCATTACACCACGAGGTACTTAGTACATAACAGTCATCTAATAGAAAACTCACATTTATTGCTATGAGTAAGAATATTACCTAATGTATCTAAGCGATAAAAATCTGTATAATTTTGCTCTTTTTTTTTTCGTACTGCTTGCAAAATTCTTCGCCATGATAAATTACTATGTTGCATCTTCATTTCTATATTCTTGTGTGGCTTATGAATTACTCTCCTCCCTCAGTGATTTGTCCAGTGACAGATCAGTGACAGGATATCTAAGTGGCTATGAAGGCGATGAAAAATATTCACTGTTTAAAGTTTTGACTTGAAAAATTTAAACAAATATATTTTAGCTTGATCGGGTACTAGTGAGATTATCTGGTTCCATTATTATACACAGACAAAATGAATCAATAAAAATTAATTCATAGTTTTCTGATGTAATGGAAATATTTTCCTTTGTAGTTTTTATTCTACACTCTTTCAACAGGGCTTAAAATACACTGTCAATAGGCGACATCTCCACACTAAATCGAAGATCTCTGAAATTTGTTGACAAGTTCACCTACCTCGGAAGCAGCGTCTCATTTACTGAAAATGCCATCAATGCGCAACTGGTGAAGGACTGCTATCGATTGACTGTCGGTCATATGGAAGCCAGACCAATAAGCTAGAATAAAACGCAATTTTTTCCAAGTAGCGGTCTTGTCAATATTGCTGTGTGGATGCACAACATGGACGCTGATCCAGCGTATAGAGAAAAAGCTTGACGGCAACTGCACAAGAATGCTGCGAGCTGTATTGAACATTTCCTGGAAGCAACATCCCACAAAACGGCAGCTGTAAGGACACCTACCACCGATCTCTAAAATCATCCAAACGATACGAGTAATAAATGCTGAACACTGCTGGAGAAGTAAGGACGAACTCATGAGCAATGTACTCCCGTTGACCCATTCACACGGACGAGCAAGAGTAAAGCGATCAGCTAGAACCTATCAACAACAGCTCTGTACTGATAAGGGATGTAACATGGAAGACCCACCGAGAGCGAAGGACGATAGGGACGAGTGGCGAGTGAGGGTCAGGGAAATCTGTGCTAGCGGCACGCCATAATGATGATTTATCTTTTGAAGAGCGGTAACAACCCCACCCCTGCAGAAAATAGGGTATCCAGTGTATGACACTAAACTACATCCGATGGCAACGTTCGAGTTCTCGCGATCAGAGGAGCGGGGAGCACTATTTCATTGCCTTTACTTCCAGGTCCTCTCTGACCCAGATTAGTTGTACGTGTTATGACTCAAATAGATCTGTTTAAAATTATTTGTACACGATAGGACAATGAGCAAAAAATATTCGTACATGATAGGATCATGTACAAAAAATGTTCGTACACGATGGGACTGTGGACAAAATGTATTCGTACACGATAGGACTGGGGGGGGGGAAATGTTCATACATGATAGGACTGTTATCAAAAATATTCGTACACGATAGGACTGTTATCAAAAATATTTGTACACTATAGGACTGTGGACAAAAATGTTCATACACGATAGGACTGGGGGGGAAAATGTTCATACATGATAGGACTGTTATCAAAAATATTCGTACATGATAGGACTGTTATCAAAAATATTTGTACACGATAGGACTGTGGACAAAAATGTTCATACACGATAGGACTGGGGGGGAAAAATGTTCATACATGATAGGACTGTTATCAAAAATATTCGTACACGATAGGACTGTTATCAAAAATATTTGTACACGATAGGACTGTGGACAAAAATGTTCATACACGATAGGAGTGTGTGCAAAAAATGTTCGTACATCATAGGACTGTATGAAAAATATTCGTACACGTTAGGGCCATGTACAGAAAATGTTCATACACGATAGGACTGAGGGCAAAATATGTTCATAAGTGATAGGACTGTTAGCAAAAAATGTTCGTAGACGACAGAACTGTGAGTAAAAAATATTCATACACGATTGGACTGTATGCAAAATATATTTGTACACGATAGGAATACGTGCAAAAAACAACTACACAAAAATGTATTATGAACATACAATCAATGCTATTCTCTGACCTCAAAGCATAAAATTACCCTTGACCGATTGAAAACCAATAATTATAATAGCAATAATTATCTGTTTGCAGTTGTAAGGTTTCAAGTATTTTTATCTAATCCTAAAATCTCCAAATAGATCTATTTAACACAGGTGAAATCCGAACCTAGGATTAATGACAATGAAAGGCTGAATTCATACTTCTCAAGGATCCAGAACAAGAGCCTCACCATCGAATGTATTTTAGTGTCATACTCAAGACAACCTTTTTAGGAAGGAGGTTACCTCTCAACAGAGGAGACATTCAGTAGCCATACAATAAGCTTGGGGGATAGATGGCTATCTATTGGATTTGGCTTATTATCAAACATTATTATTGATAAGTATATTAATGAACAAATTGCTATCATTCGACACTGTTACAAGAGGGCCGCTTATTGATAATGAGTTTCTGTTGAGTAACAGTTATCAAACTAATCCGGCAGACCAAAGTGCTTTTATAGATTATAAGGTTTCGTTAGGTTTCTTTTTAATGCCAAAATCATTCTGGTAAAAAATAATTGTGCTTCTGTTTAATCCATAGCTAGAAGGATAAGCGGTGTCAGACCTTTCCGAAGAGTACTAGTCCTAAAATTAATGTAATAGTGTGACTGGACTTCGATCTTTCTCCCTAAAATGTAAAAGTCCAGTCCATTAGCCACTACTCCTGTAGAATATTACAGTTACAAAGAGAAACAAGGATATTTGAAGCTTCGGTATCTCTAGACTGCAGAGATCTGTGTAGAAAAACAAGCACGATATGGGTACTATAGTATTTTGCCAAAGATATAGGCTTTTGTCTGAGGAAAATTCGACGTCCATGTGGTCGATCGATATTAGCCATTTTTAGACTCTTTTAAAAGCTTTATATCAGGGTTCTCACAGACGCGGCCCGCATGCGGCTTGCGGACTACTTATCTGTGCTCCTGTCACGTGATATTTCCCCAAATTGTTTGCCTCATCTTTACAAATTCTAGCTAAGTTTAGAAAGACATACGTTTGTGAGCAATCTTTCTCAACAATGAAAATAAATAAACCTGCGTTGCGCTCAGGACTTGCATTTACAATGTGTTGTTGAGGCAAGCTAATTTATGTAATTTGATGCCAAACATAGAAATCCTGGTTGCGACATAACGTTGCCAAAAATCATGAAAAAAAATGAATTGGCTCGAAAAAAACATACGTAAAATATTCCAGAAAAACTGAACAAAAAAATAATAAACAGACTAGGATCAAATAAGGAGGGAAACCCCGTGGTGTCTTGGTTAAAGTGCTGACCTGCAGCCTAGTAGTAAGTGAGTTCGAAATCCTGTTGATCCGGAAAGTCATGAATCCCCCTATCCCTTCTACCACCACTGTTCTTCTATAAGGAAGGCTTTGGCATTAAATAAGGAAGGTTGATGTGCAATTTAAAAGATAAACTGAAACCTGAAATCAAATGAAAACTAAGAGAAGTCTATTTAACGTTGTTTTCATTTATTTAATGGTTGATCAACTCCTTATGGATTATTTACTACTGAAATAGATTAATTTCTAAATGTTTGTCATCATAACTATTTTTAATGTTCACTGCATTTTAAAAAAAATGTATTTTGTCTTATCATTTGTGGGTGCACAATTGAATGGTTTCAAGTATTCCGATCAAATACCAATAAACTGGAAGCAATTAAATGGTTTCAAGTAACCAATAGTAATAATACTTAAACAATCTTCGCATCAAATAATTCATCTTAATACAATGACTTCGCCGTGTGATTCCCCTTGGTGTAGAGGATAATGTTCTGGCCTACGACGTTATATTGAGTTCAAAATCATAGTGATGCTATTGTCTTTACGTTCAGACAAATAATCTAAAGAAAAATATGAGTCTCTTATCCCCATAGAAATGGGTCAAATAACATCAATAATTTTTTCTACAAGGATAGTTTTGGGATTAAATAACCCAAAGTCTGATATGCCATAAAACAAAGCAACTGGGTTGGTTGGTTGGTTGGTTGGTTGATGGGTTTTATGGCATATGAACCTTTGTAGGTCAGTCAACGCCAAATTCTGTCTATATATACATACCTATTCAACCAAAGATCTCAAAACGAATATTAAGGTACGTAGAATTTTCTATTAGCAGGATTTCATTTGTTTGCTCAAGATTAACCAGTTTTAAGTTGTCATATTTTTTTTGGTACAACTCTGTCTCTCTCAAAAAGGACAGAATGTCATCTATTTTGACGTTCTCGAACAGATCGGTTATTTACTTTGAAAAATCGCTTTCTAATAACAGCGAAAGTTCTGTATTCTATAAGAATGTGTTTAACCGTGGAAGTTGTCTGGCAGGTTAAACACTGTAGTTGTGGTTCCTTTTTCAAAAGGAAAAAGTGAGTAAGCCTTGTATGACCAATTCGCAATCGGGATATAACAACTTATTCTCTTCTTGATTTTCTCGATGCTGGTCTCCACTCTCCAAAGGTGGGCTGAATTTGGAAGAGTTTATTGTTGATGTTATTGCTCCATTGTTGTTGCCATTTTGTGTGAAGGAATTTATTAATTGTTGGTTTCAGGTCAGTATATGGGATCCTGGATTTATTGGGTGTCAGATCTAAGGTCGATTTGGCTGCTGAGTCTGCTCTTTCATTCCCTTTCACTCCAATGTGGCTTGGGGTCCAGCATATAATTATTTCTTTTCTATTTGACATTGAGTCTAATCTACTCAACAGTTTGATGATAAGAGGGTTCTGAAATTTTTTATTTCTCAATGATAGTAAGATAGAGAGTGAGTCTGAAAACAAGGCAACTGAGACTGAATTAATTTGCGGTTATATAATAAATATTTTATCTAATTGTGAAATTTTCAAACAGAGCTGTTTGACCAATAAATTGGATCCTACCTGGGACAACCACTGTAAACTAGAATTGATCTGAGGGTAATTTCAATGTAAGAGCACTCAAGATTTTCCTGAGCTCTGGACCTGGAGCCTTGCTACCCGATTAAGGCTTGGCTTGGTTTTATGGCATATCAACCATTGTAGGTTATTTAATGCCAAATTCTCTTTTTACATATACATCAAATATATATGATTTGGTTTGGTTTTATGGCATATCAACCAATGTAGGTTATCTAATGCCAAATCCTCTCTCTTTATACATATTAAATATATATGATTTGGTTATTTAATGTCAAATCTTGTTTATACATATATATCAAATATACGTGATTTGGTTTGGTTGAGTTTTATGGCATATCAACCATTGTAGGTTATTTAATGCCAAATCCTTTTTATACGTGTACATTGAATATATATGATTTCTAAATGCATTTCGTTGATAGCATTTTTAAACGTATCTGGGCTAATTTTTTCACTCTGTTAAATATTTTCAATCATTTCTATCAAATACGAATAATTCTATTTATTTTTCATTTGCACTCAAGTAAATGTTATCAAGTATTGCCATTTAGCACAACCAATTCAATTAAACATCAGTTAAATGATCAAACAGTTCTATTTCAAACAATTCAATTTAGCATATCAACTAAATTTAATGATTCCAAGTATTGCATTGTATCACGAAAAATTTAATTACACATCAGGCATTTTTACACAGTTATTAATTAATTAATGATTGAACTGTTCTATTTCAAGCAATTCAGTTTTGCATAAGTCATTTGTTTGCATTCAGTTTAAATATGAAAGTACGGATAAAATGTCAAACAATTCTGTTTAAACCATTGATAGGACCCTGTCAGATCCTACCACTCTGAGCAAGAGTGGACCTGGAAGCGATGGCAATGAAGGAATACTCCCCATTCCCCAAAGCTCCGGCATTACTAGAGGCTCAGCATCTGATTGTTTAGTATCATATCCGGGACACTCGTAAGAGAAGTCTTACCCCTCTGCAGAGATTCAATCGGTGTATTCTATATTCCAAGCCGACTGGGCCGAATTCAGGTTAGTGTCATTGGGTGGGGTGTCTTTACCTCCTCTGCTGGGGATACGGTGGGTGTATTCTGAGCCTTCGCGACAGCGCGATTTATCATTAGTTGCATATCT
The DNA here is from genome assembly GCA_963585895.1 of Sepioteuthis lessoniana. Classification (NCBI taxonomy): domain Eukaryota; kingdom Metazoa; phylum Mollusca; class Cephalopoda; order Myopsida; family Loliginidae; genus Sepioteuthis; species Sepioteuthis lessoniana. The sequence continues at coordinate 5,091,353 of OY757923.1, read as the reverse complement.
ACGAAAAAATGATTTTATTTTCTATTTTTCTTAAATTCACGTTGGATTTTTTTAACTGGTCCTCGTGCTCTTTGATAGTTTCTGTCGCATGTCCATTCATTTTCCTAAATAAAGAGTCTCTTTAGTAAACTATAACAATTAATTCTGAGCAATAACATCAATTGCTTTATTCAAGCTTAACGGAAATTGTGAACTCCCCTACCTACTACGGTCCTTTGCTAATTCCCTGGGACATAATGACCCCTTTGTGTCCTTGGATGAGAAATCCCAGAATTTCTATTTAAAAATATCGTGTTGCTATGCATGAGGGTTAATAAAATTTGTTATCTATATATTATTAAAATTTCTATTATGTTTTAATATATATATATATATATATATATATATATATATATATATATGTGTGTGTGTGTGTGTGTGTGCGTGTGTGCGTGAGTGTGTTTTAGCATACTGACAACGTTAGTAATAAGCACAAGATGTAATCAAAAAGAATCAACACTAAATCTCAAGATGTTTCAATTTCAAAATTCAAAGGGAGACGAGTGTACTATTGAGAAACTTAAATAAAAAAATAAAGATGGATAGACGTCTAGACAAAGTTTATTCGTCTAGACTCTGTACCAATTCTTGATACATATAGTCAGCAGTTGTTTTTTTTGTGGGTGGGGGGAGATAAAGGTTTGTGCAAGCGAAGAATACTCTATACTCTCCAGAATGAGTTTCGTACGATTTTTCCTTGTTTCCTAAACGGAAAATCCTACACGAAGGTAAGATTTGAGGACGTGGAGGACATTAAAAGAAATAGAACCACGTCACTTTGCACCATATTTAGACTTTACAATCTCAGTATTTGATTAATTCCTGTTGTAAAAGAAGAAGAAGACTTTATTCAATATAACAACTGTTGTTCAGTTAAGGTGAAGATTCTTTAATTTTTATGTTGAACTCATCTGGAATCACGGCAACGCCATTATCGACACAAGCGACAACTTAAACTGAAATAGATTTGCATTATTTCTGACATGATGATGTGATACTACTCCACATTGGGGGTGGGTATCTCGGTTCAATATGACATGGCAACGATGGAATGGTCTTTCCAACCGGTCAAAAGTCTTTCCGAGTGATATATATATATATATATATATATATACGAGGATTATTAAATAAGTGTCCAGAATTTTTTCGTATGGGTACTTTTATTGATAGTACACACATGAAATTCTAGTCCCCTTCCAAGTAATCTCCTCCGGCTGCAACGCACTTGTTGTACCGTTCCAACAACTTCATCAAGGCCCCATGAAAGTCCTCTTGTGTGAGCGTATCAATGACCTTCATCACAGCCTCTTTTATCTCCTCAATTGTCTCATAACGACAGACTGTGAGCTTAGGGAATAACCAAAAGTCACAGGGAGCAACGTCTGGACTATAGGGAGGGTAAGCAACTGTCTTGATGACCATCTTGGTCAAATAGTCTGTGATAAGGATGGATTTGTGGACTGGTGCATTGTCCTGCTGGAAATACTACTGAGCCGATTTGAAGAGTGCTGGCCTCTTCCGACCGAATCTCTTGCTGAAATCCCTTAAAACCTCAAAATAGTGACCCTAACCCTAACCCTTTGGCCAATCAACTCTGGTGTATTGACTTCTTTGCTCATCCTATGCCTCTCATCAGCCCTCACAGACTCCCTGCCTTCCTTGAACCTCTTATGCCCCTCAAAAACTGATGCTCGATTCATGCAAGATGGTCGAAAAGCAGTCTGAAGTATTCCATACGTTTCTGTGGCATTTTCTCCAAGTTAAAATAGAATTTTATTGCATATCGTTCTTCTAAAGTGTCCTCATGTCCAGATTGCATTTTTGAAATTCACCAGCTGTGAAAATCAGGCTTTAGTAGGGTGTATTCCAATTGCTGCTGTAGCTGTTCATTTAAACCTGAAATCATAAAAATTGGTCAGTCATCTGATAAGGTGTATAGCAATAACATACTGAATTTTCTACGATAATCTTAAATGTCTGCACAAAGAAATCTGGGAACTTATTGAATGCACTATATATATATATATATATTATAAGTAATCTTCATAATTCGATTGAGGTTTAAAATGAGGCACCAATAATCTAAAGTTAATTTCCTTAACTCCTGACTACATAATCATGTTGTTCCTGGTTAAAGTCCTAGACGTATTTCCAAAATTTTGAGCCGGAACAGAACTTATTCAAGTCGATTTTGAATTTATTACCGATTAAAATTGTATCTCAATTCCTTTTTATCTTTGTATTCCACTGAAGTAATACCACCAACATATATATATATATATATATATATATATATATATATATATTTGCTCCCCCAGTGGGTTGAGGAGTCAAGTGGACAATTGTCGGCTGCCACATTCGCGTAAATACAAAGCTCTTCTCATGAACAGAGCACTCCGGTAGCCGATAGCGTATATGAAAAAGATATGTACGAAAAAAAAAAAATCCCTTTACGTTGAGAATTACGGTAGCTATAGGATAAGCTATCAGGCTGACTTTATGGGTTTCGATCCCAACTGGAAGACCAATGGACGAGTAGATTATTTGTAAACGAATAGTTTGTAGGAAACATTTCAAACCGTATATTGAATAGAACTACGAGGACCAAGATATAAGCGCTGGTTGTAATTAAATAAAGATTTTTGTGTAGCTACACTCTTACATGATGACCAAAGACTGAAGAATTTATTAGAATATATTCTATCGCCGAGCAAACATATCATACTTCAGGATGTTACATTTCTATTTTCTGCAAGTGTACTGTATGTTTCATAAATGCATACCAAGCTAAAAAAAGAGCTGTTTCTATTCAATAAAAATCCATTGTGTTGCGACCTTTCTATGCACATGAAAATGTATATATAGGTGTTTATGTGTGAGTTTAATTGTGTGCGTGCATTTGTGTCCAAGATAGGTCACGAAACCATCCGATGGTGAGGATCCAGTCCTGGAGCTTTGTGGTATATGGAATACCTCTTTATAACCATTACTCCCAGGCCTACTCTGACCCAGAGTGGTAGTACATGTAATGGTCTTATCTATTGGTTTTGTTGTTTGATGGCATATCAACATTTTTGGGTTATTTAATGCCAAATCCATCTTTGAAGAACAGGAGTGGTACTATTTAACCTATAGCTCGGAGGATTAGGGGTTCATACCTTTCCCAAGGTTATTTGTCCGAAAGTGAACGTAATTGCGCGATTGGAGTTCGAACTCGCTTACTACGATTCCGCAGTCCAGTACTTTAATTATTACGCCACAAGGACATCCCCGGTCCCATCTATTGGTCAAATTGAACTATTTAATCATTTACTATACTATAACCATTTAACCGTGTGCAAATAATTGACTGTTAAATTGAATTATTAGTATTATGTTGCAATACTTGGAACTCTTTATCTGTGTGCAAACGAATGAATAGTGTTGAATGGAATAACTCGTGTTAAATAGCAATACATGAAACCATTTAACTCTGTTCAAATAAAATTATTAATGTTAGATTGCAACACCTGAAACTATTGAACTGTGTGCAAATAAAATTATTAATGTTCGATTGCAACACCAGAAACTATTGAACTGTGTGCAAATAAAATTATTAATGTTAGATTGCAACACCTGAAACTATAGAACTGTGTGCAAAAAAATGAGCTCTTTTTCTTTAAGAAAACGTTACCAACAAACACTTCGTTTACAAATCATGTACAATAGATATGTATAAACAGGATTTTGCATTTAATAACGTACAAGGGTTGCTATGCTATAAAGCACAAGTAACAATCTATCAATCTATATATATATATATATATATATATATATTGAAAAAGATTGTGAGGCGAGTAGGGGTGTATGATTGTGTATGCAGGGGTGAGGGAATTAATTTCATTTGGTTTCGATGATGTCATAACCTTTGGAATGTTAAGCTATGACCAATAATTTATTAATAGCTGCTTGTCAAGTTAGGATGAATAAATTCAAATAAACAAAATTTTGACTTCTTCTCACCAACCTGCCAAAAGTGTTTGTACAATTTTTAATATACATAGCGCCTTCTATTCAGAAGAAACTTTGGTTTGATCTTTAAAATATTTCTAATTGTCAGGATATTCTTAGAAAAGTTATCTTGCTTATATCTAATATCTATGCATGCATGTCAAGAATTATCTCTCCTTCGATACATATATATAAATATATATATTAATTGATCTGGCGTATATATATATATATATATATATAATTAACTTAAATCGCGAGTCGGATATCTTCGACGAAAGTTTCACCTTATCGGATCATCAGGAAGCCTAACTCCTTCCTGATGATCCGATAAGGTGAAACTTTAGTAGAAGATTTCCGACTCGCGATTCAAGTTAATTTTAAAATTGGCTCCACTTGTGTTGAGCACTTTTGTAATTGTAGCATTGCAGGATTCGCGGAAGGTTTTTAGTTTTCTTTTGACCAACTGACTGCGTATCCCTTAGTTTTTTTTCAAGGGGTCGGACGAGGTTGGCGTTTTCTTTCTTTTTGACTTATAACTTTTTCTTTTTTCCCCGGGCGGTGATTCGAGATACTTTTATCTCTTGTTCCTGACGGGTTTTTTTCGTTTTTTATATCTGGTACCGTGAATGCTGGTAGATATTAGATTAGTAAATATATATATATATAATTCTCTTAATACCCTGCCCGGTGGCAAAAGCTGCTTGGTAGCGCCAGGAGTGGCAGTACCGCCTTGAGCTACCGAAACTGTGTTATCATCCCTGGTTGGCGGCTGATGAGGGCAGGGTATCGCATGTGCTTTCACACGTTGTATGATGAAAAAAAAAATATATGGAGAAATTATAGATTTTGGTGAATCTGACAAAATTATAAAAATATGTGGAAAAATGGATAAATCAAACACTTACAACGGGTTTAGTGGTAATATTTCGTTCTTCATTAACAAAAGAAATTCATTAGACTAAATCTTTTTAGCGTTTTTCTACATTTTTTCCTCAAATGCTAAAATGTAGAAAAACGCAAAAATGTTTAGTCTGATGAGAATAAAGAACGAAATATTACTATTAAACCCATTGTAAGTGTTTTGATTTGTCCACTTTTCCACATATTTTTATCATATATATATATATACATACGCGCACGCGTGTGTGTGTGTGTGTGTGGTCTTTAAACATTTAGATACAATCTCACCAAATAATTCAGGGACGTAAATGTCATAATCATAAAGGATATATCCCGTTTTATTTTATACTGAAATATATATATATATATATATACCGGACATTGGCCTAGCGGTTAGAGTGTTCGCTAATGGCCCGGGAGACCTGGGTTCAATCCCAGGTTGAGTCATACCAAAGACTCAAAAAATGGTACTTGATGCCTCCTTGCTTAACACTCAGCATTATAAGGTACGAATCAAGGGTAAAGGGGAGCAATCCAGGGAAAGGAGTAGCGTCCTCCCCTACACCTTGGTGTAGTAAGCTATCGAAAAGGGAGCCTTCGGGTCACCCTCGACTATGGTCGCCAACAACTATATATATATATATATATATAATAATGATAAGTAAATATATATTAGTTTTGATATATATTTAATAGCATGGATGATTGTGTGTGACCTCAGGTTTAATGCCGTCTTATAAACGACAATCATCAAGCAGAGAAAGAAAAATATTGGAGAAATCGAAAAAAAAACGAAAAAATTTAGTCAAAAGAACATTACGATTGTGTACAATTCTTTAGGTGTGTGTGTGTGTGTGTGTGTGCGTGTGTGTATGTGTATGCGTGTGTGTGTATGTGTGTGTGTGAACGTGTGTATGTGTGTGCGTCTTTGTATGTGTGTGTGTGTGTGTGTGTGTATTATGCTTATGTAATATTCAGTGAAAAGAACATTAGGATTGTGTACAATTCTTTAGGTGTGTGTGTGTGTGTATGTGTGTGTGTGCGTGTGTGTATGTGTGTGCGTGTGTGTGTATATGTGTGTGTGTATGTGTGTGTGTGTGTATTATGCTTACGTAATATTCTGTGTGGTCATACGATTGATATTTTGTATGTATGTTTATGAAGATATATGCACTGCGCGGCAAATTTGGGGTTGTCTTCTGGATATGAGTCACGACGTGTAGCGAAAGTTGCGACAGGGTGACCAAGTAAAACAATGAGGTCAGCCACAAACCTACGAAGTGAGATTGTGAAAACCAGCACTGTCATTTATATATATATGTCTTCGTAGGAAATGGACACTGTGATCCGTATTCAAATCCTGGACGAGTCAGTTTGCATATTGCCAATACCCGGAATCTCTTTGCAAAATGTATCCATGAGGAAATTGTAGAGAAGATAGGGATCTTTAACGTTGGTATGGTAACCGGTCTACGAGAAGGAAAATTCTTGATTAAAACCTGTCAAACTCCGCTTAAAAATTCATCTTTTTCACATTCTGTTCGTGTGGAGGGGTTGGTAAAGACACTCAAACATACAGACACACACGCACACACACACACACACACATATATATATATACAATATTAAAAAAAAAAATTTTCTAAGGGGTATCATGTTGAAAAGTACAGATTGGTTCTTATTAAGAATTTGTTATACTTTCGCCATTGGTCCGGGAGACAGGGGTTCAATACCAGGTCGAATCATACCAAAAACTTAAAAAATGGTACTTGATACTGCCTTGCTTTACACTCAGCACAATAAAGTAAGGATCAAGGGTAAAGTGTCCTCCCCTACACCTTGGTGTGGTAGTTATTGAAAAGGGAGCTTTCTGGGTCACCCTCAACTAAAGGGAGACAACTTGACTTATTTCGTCTTACAAAACGACACTCTAAGTTCAGTTCAATTTTATGTAAAAACTGAGGGAAATCAGCTTTTCAGGTGCTTTTCGGCTTCATATATCCTCTTTTCTGATAGTGAAAGTTCACGATTAATCTGGTATGTGGAGGTTGGTTTGGTAATGAAACCTCGGCATCTGACTTCGTGAGGAAATATATTTGTTATCCACCCATTTCTGACACATTGTCCATGCAGATTTTCATATTTTTCCAAATTACGCTGATACGCAAAGTCAATATTTTCCTCAAAAGGAACCGTTAATTCGACAACAAAAACTTTCCTTAAATTAACGGCCCAAATGACGATATCTGAACGTTGGGTGATTAACGTTATCTCAGTTGGAAATGCAAATTGAGATTCCAAATCAGTTCCAACATGCCAGTCCGTGCAACAATCAAACAGCGATGAGCCTAAAGTTGCTTTCTCTTTCCCATTGGGTACATTGGGTTGACAAACAAAGGAATCCAGTATACTGTGATAGTTCTCCCGACACTGGTTCCTTTCAATCGATTTATTCATCTCAAATTACGATTTACGCCGTTGTCGGCTTCGGCATTCATTTTTATTGCGATGGGTTCGCATTCTCGTAATCCTTGCAAAACTACCTCTGCGACAGCATTGAATATCTGTGAATGGTCCAAACTTGTAACCAAATTTAAGCAGGTTGATGATCCTATTCTCTCTCCCTCTCAATCCTCTAGGGGGAATAGTAATGGATTTATAGGGTCATGGAAGAATGAGAATACATCCTCTGATATTCACAATACGATTTGGACTACCAACCTTTATCACATCACGTAGTAGTCCTTTCCTACGGTTTCTCGTCTCTCCTTGTGTCATCCGACTTTACTCGGAAGTCTTCGGGATAAATTTATACAATGAATGTTAGGCAAACATCAATACTGCTTCCAACAAAGGTTCAGGCATGATTTCAGGGCCGATAAACCCAGGGTGCCTCAGCAATTCTTCACGATACGACTAAGATTTGTTAGTTTATTGTCAATCTGTTGGAATCGCATATCCATTCTAGTGCGGTTAGAGTCTGTTTTGGGGTCTTTTTTGCTTTTAGATATATATTTCCTACCGTCTGATGGTGAAAGTTCACTATCAGTCAGGTATGAGGAGGTTGCGTTGGTAATGAAACCTCTGCATCCAACTTCGATAGAACATGTATATTTTATCCAACCATTTCTGAGACATTATTATCGCAGATCTTCATAATTTTCCAACTTGCGCTGATGCGCATAGTCAATATTTCGCTCAAAAAGACCACAAATTTGACAACGAAAACTTAAATTAACGGACTAAATGACGATATCTGGACGTTGGGCATTAAGCGTTATTTCAACTAGAAATATGAGTTGTGCTTCCAAATCAATTACAAAATGCCAGTCACAGGATGTAGCCAGAAAGACTTTCCGGGAGCGATAGACGTTAGAGACAAGTGGTGGGTGAGGGTCAGTGAAATCCGGTATGACATGATGATGATGATTATATAAATATATATATATATATATATATATATATATATGTAAAGTCTGCGTATCCTTCGTATTATATATAATGTACGCACGCATTTTCGGATATATACATATTTTGTATTCCTATGGGTCTACTGGTCAAAAATCTGAAAATGTACATGTCAAATAATGAAAATATGAGTATGTATTTAACAGTACTTTTTACCTATGGTAGAGTCAAAAGAATGTGTTGCCCAAAGTTTAGAGGGCTTGCATTCTTTCACGCTTTGACAATCAATATTCTAGAAATATATACTTTCTTATCTGGCCTCAAACACCGAACAGTAAAAAAAAACTAAGCTTACTCACACATATCACATAGGCACGCAAAGATATTCCTATGAGCGTAGGCTGAAAAGTTCATAGAATGAAAAGTTCATATGATGACATTATATCTGCGCTCGATAACTTTTTAGCCAATAGGATTCAATCACTGCAACACCAATGGAAGGTGTGTGTGGCTGCAAGGGAAACTATGTCGAAAACAAACCTCAGTTTGTCATATTCCCTGAGAGTATCTTAATCAACCTATGAAGTTATCAGCCAACCCTCATATATATATATATATATATATGTCTGTGTACACATATATAAGAGTGTGTGTGTATGCGCGTGTGTGTGTGTGTATGTGTGTGTACGTGTGTGTGTGTGTGTGTGACTCAGGAAACACAGCATTGCAATGGAATTTTTACTTTAAGCAATGGACTTAAAATGGTTCTATTTAGAGAATGTGAAATTGATTGACAATTTTCTGGGTTTTCTATTCGCAAGGAACCGCATTTTTTAATCATCTAAATTTACTATATAACAGAAATAAGTGTAAAATAGTAATTAGAATCAGTCAGTGTCATCATAAAATGCTACTTCAACAACCTAAAGGATTCATAGTTTATGTTGCATGTCATTAAAATTAACATTATATATATATATATATATATATATGTATATATCAGATATGGTGATGGTTTCGTTGGACGTATAATTTTTCTTACGTGTGCATACAATATTATATGTTTGTATGTGTTGACATAACACAACAACAACGGCACATGGCAGAGGGATTCTTGTTAAAGCAATACATTTAAAATGTCCTAAATTAGAAAATAAAGTAATTTTCAGTCCAATTTACAACTGATTTATCATCTTTGTGCGAACTATATATATATATATATATATATATATATACGTGTGCGTTTGTGTGTGTGGGGGGTGTTAGGGAGTAATAAAGTAACTCTCACAATAAATTTACCCAACCCATCCGCACAAGTAGGATACAATACAAGATCAACTTTTAAAACTGAGTTTAACCGGTTTGAATTCAAAGTTTTCCTTCTCCCAGACTGGATGTCACACTAAGGTTTCGGAGCTCAGTCTACCCTACTATTTACCCATAGCTGAAGGAAGAATAATTCGATTCATATGTTTCCAAAGAATATTTGTACTAAAGTAGTATAATGGCCGAGGGATTTCGTTTTGTATATTTTGTCTTTTGGTTTAGTTAGGCTGAGAACCTTTCGCTTAGCACATGAGTTAGTTCGGTGCAAACATGAGCGCAGGTGTTCGCGCGCGCGCGGAGCGGGCGTGTCATTCAGAGATGTCACAATAGAAACCCCAGATAGGAAATAGGACCAGGAGATATGAGTGACGTCACGCACCGGAAGCGTGGGCTGAGATTTGAGAAAAGTCAGTAGAATCGAGTTTTTGCTTCCGAAGAAGAAGGTAGACTTTCGCTTGCTCGCCGAGGCCTTGCGGTGGGTTTCACGCTTGGTGGTGGTGGTGGTGGTGGCAGGGGGCAGATGGAAAAATCGTCATAGAAAGATTGTGCCTCTCCCTTCCTTATGTCGAAAAAACTTTAAACCCAAAGGTAATAAAAAGTTTCGTACCTGAACTAAGAAATCGTAAGTGCTTTTCGTGTTTCGGGATTCCTATGTTATCTTTGTGCGTTATGGACATTATAAACGTTTTGCGTACCGGTATGAATATGTCTATTTGACGTATCCCTATCATGGGTATGATTGCATTTCACATAGCACTAATACCCTTGGGAAAGGTATGAATCCAATTATTCTCCCTCCAGCTATGAGTAAATAGTAGGACACACTGTGTTCTTCAGCTTTAGTGAGGCAACTAATCTAGGAGAAGGAAAACTCTGAATTCAAACGTGTTAAACTCCGCTTAAAAACTGACCTTGTGTCATATCATGCCCGAGCGGAGGGTTGGTAAATAGTATCATGGGTATGTAGCACTAAGTAAAATGCAAACAGCCTTGTCCAGGTCTTGAACACTCGTGATCATTTCTTTAGACAGTAACCATTAGATAACAAGCACCTTCTGATATTAAAATCTAACTCTTAAATCCCCATAGAGAAATCCATCTGTTTTTATTTTATCCCCGATTAAAATCTTCCTGGGCTCTCTTAAATTGTTCTTCCTATACATTTAATATTCTATACACACATCCACAATATTTTGCTGACCCTCCTCCGTCTACGTATATATATATTCGTGCATATATGCTGCACCAAGGCGTAGGCAACTATGTGCACCCAGGAGCAGAAGAGCTAATGGCGTCACCCCAAAAAGCAAAGAGAGGATGGTTATAAGTTTACTAACGTAAGTGTTGATTTACTGGAGCAGATCAATCTGTAAATTGTATACATATAAAAACGATGTTTCTTAAGAAAACATGAGGGGTGCTGTGTCTTCTGAACAAAATGTAATTTCAAACTAAATATAATTCAGATATACACATATTTAAATACCCTGATGGTGGTATAATGTAAAAAAACAAAACATTTACTATTGACAAATAATCTAACTATAAATAAAATCATTTTCTGAAAACCTCGACTTTTCATATTGGTACATTTATATACCGTTAGATTTACTTGCATTTTCCAATATATATATATATATATATATATATATATATATATATATATATATATATATATATATATATACGTAGTGCCTTCAATAAGTTTCCAGACTTTTTTGTACATGCATTTAAAATTGTCGTACACTCTTGAAAATTCACTATGTTATTGCTATACATCTTATGAGATGACTGACAAGTTTTTATGATTTCAGCTTCAAATGAACAGCTATAGCAGCAATTGGAATACACCCCACTAAAGCCTGCTTGTCACAGCTGGTGAATTTCAAAAATGCAATATTGACTTTAGAAGAACGATATGCAATACAATTCTGATTTAAACTTTGAAAAAATGTCATGTGATGAAAGCTGGATCTACTGCTACGACCCAGAGACCAAGAGACAGAGTTCCCAGTGAAGGCCAAACAGAGCAAATCCACCCACAAACTTTTGATGATCCCTTTTTTTGACAGCACTGGCATGATCTACATGCACTGGGTTCCCGCTGGACAGACAGTCAACAAGGAATACTATGTTGAGGTTTTAAGGGAGTTCAGGAAGAGATTCCTAGGGAAGAGGCCACACTCTTCAAATCGGCTCAGTGGCATTTCTACCAGGACAATGCACCAGTCAACAACTCAATCCTTGTCACAGACTATTTGAGCAAGATGGGCATCAAGACAGTTCCTCAGCCTCCCTTTAGTCCAGACCTTGCTCCCAGTGACTTTTGGTTTTTCGCAAAGCTCAAAGGCTGTCGTTATGAGACAATTGAGGAGATGAAAGGGGCTGGGACGAAGGTCATTGACACGCTAACACAAGAGGACTTCCATGGGACCTTCCAGAGGTTGTTGGAACGATACAACAAGTGCTTTGCGGTCGTAGGAGATTACTTCGAAAGGGACTAGAGTATTATGTGTGTACTATCAATAAAAGTGCCCATACGAAAAAAAGTCTGGAAACTTATTTAATGATTCTCGTATATATATATATATATATATATATATATATATATATGTATATATATATATATATATATATGTGTGTGTGTGTGTGTGTGTGTGTGTGTGTCTGTGTGTGGAAGTAGATCAGTGTAATCCGACAATATATAGAAAAAAATTGATAACAAGGTAATCCTAATCGTAGGAGAGATTTATTGAAAAAGTCAACACTACAGCGTTTCGATTCAAAAGAACCATCATCAGGACTATGAGGGATGATATTAGTGATGTTAAATCAACGATGGATATATAAAGTACAAAATACAAAAATCTAAGGAACATTTGTAGAACAAGAAAAAGTTGGCCGTTTAATTATTGAATGAGCGTTTGTTAATTAAACAGCCAACTTTTTCTTGATAGACAAATTTTCCCTGGGATTTTGTATTTTGTACTTTTAAATATCCATCGTTGATTTAATATCACTAATATCATCCCTTACAGACCTGCTGATGGTTCATTAGAACCGAAACGCTATAGTGTCGAGTTTGCTTCTCAATAAATCTCTCCTACTTGGATTACATAGTTACCAATTTCTCTCTTTCTCTCTCTTTCTCTCTCTGCATATACATGTATATATATATCATTAAAATAGTTTGCTATATTTATAGATAAAAATTTCTCACTGTTTATGATCGACTATATATATATATAGGGGGTGTCCTCGTGGTGTAATAGTTAAAGCGATGGACTGCGGAATCGTAGTAAGCGAGTTTGAATTCTAGTCGCGCTATTACGTTCACTTTCAGGCAACTACCATTGGGAAAGGTATGAACCCCCTTATCCTCCCTGCTATGGGTTAAATAGTACCACTATTGTTCTTCTAGGAGAATGGCTTTAAATAACCTCCGAAGGTTGGTATGCCATTAAACAAAGAAGAAACTAAACATATATATATATATATATATATAGAGAGAGAGAGAGAGAGAGAAAGAGATAATTGTCAGTCCTACGAGAGAAAAATGAATATTTTAAAAGCCAACGTACGTATTTATTATGATGGTAACTTTTACAGCATGAAGTCTTCTGTATATACGGTATCATCATGTCAGTTAATTCAAAATGTAATATCACCGAACATAATCATTACACTTTCGTATGTTGACTTGATTACCGGCAAGACCTTATCTACACCAACTCTTCCGGACAAAGGATGAACTTTGGAAGACATGCCGGGATCGACAGATGATAGGGACGGATAGAGAGAGAGAGTGCGGGAAATCCGTGCTTGCAGCCCAACTTGATGATGATAATTATGTTTACTTGAATTCGACGGTCCCAGACGGCTGAGGCTGTTGAATATGCCAACTGCATCTTTGCAGAAAGGTAAGAACCCCATCCCCACCAACGAGTGTCCTAGATATGACACCAAAGGTTTTCAGAATATATAGTATCCCTTTATCGCTATTACTCCCAGATTTACTCTGACCCGGAGTGGTAGTAACTGTCTGAGTCCCAACAATGCGTCAAATAGAACTATTCAATCATTTAACTGTGCGTAAACAAATGACTAATGTTAAATTGATTCGTTACTGTCACATAATAATTGAAACCAATTAACTGTGTGCAAACAAATGATTAGTACTAAATAGAATTATTAGGGTAAGATAGAATGCTTGAAAGCATTTACCAAAGTGCAATCAAATGAGCTCTGGCTTGTTTAAAATGTTACCAACAAAGTATTCATTAACAAATCATCATCATCATCATCATCATGTCGCGCCGCCGGCGCGGATATCCCTGACCGTCTCTCGCCATTTCTCCCTATCATTCATCGCCTCCGGCAGGTCCTCCGGGTTACATCCCGTGTCCTCACACAGCTGCTGTATGTAGGTTCGTGCTGGTCGTCCCACTCTTGCACATCCATGTGTGGGGGTCCACAGGAGTACATCGCTTATGAGCTCGTCCTTGCTTCTCCAGCAGTGTCCTGCGTGTCTGGTTCGTCGGACTTGTATAGTTTTTGTGATGGGGGGCAAGTGTCCGTATAGTTGGAGTCTCGTGGGGTGTTGTCGCCAGGACTTGTTTAATACTGCTCTCAACATTAACAAATAATGTATATTTAATATATATATATATATATATATGTGTGTGTGTGTGTGTGTGTGTGTGTGTGTGTGTGTGTGTGTGTGTGTGTGTGTGTGTGTGTGTGTGTGTTTGAAAAGTATTAGGCATTAAATTTCCTACAAAGGTTGATATGCTAAAAAAAATCCAACCAAATAACGTTAAATTTTTCAGTAATTTCACGTCAAATCCCTCGTTCAGTGTCTTGATGTCGTCATCACGTCAGTTATTTCATATCTTACATCAATGAATCAACACTTCGTTGCTGGGATCCCATACATTTGCAGGGAAATTGTGAATATAACAAAGGACTACGCGATGAGGATGTTTTTTCGTCTGAAATGCCCAAAATATATAGGAAAAACATGAATGTCTAGTGGCACTGCAAGTTACTGATGGAGTGCTCTGATTTAGTGCCAATGTTGCGTTAGGTCTGAAAACAAGCCAGACGTCAGTCATCTAATGAACGTTTTTTAGTGCATAGCGGCTCTTTGCTTTTTTAACACACACACACACACACACACATATATATATATATGAAATTAACTTAAATCGCGAGTCGGATATCTTCTACTAAAGTTTCACTTATCGGATCATCAGGAAGCCTAACTCGGAGTTAGGCTTCCTGATGATCCGATAAGGTGAAACTTTAGTAGAAGATTTCCAACTCGCGATTTAAGTTAATTTTATAATTGGCTCCACTTGTGTTGAGCACTCTTGTAATTGTAGTTTTGCAGGATTCGCGGAAGGTTTTAGTTTTCTTTTGACCAACTGACTGCGTATCCCGTGATTTTTTTCAAGGGGTCTGACGAGGTTGGCGTTTTCTTTCTTTTTGATCTATAATTTTTTCTTTTTCCCCCGGGCGGTGATTCGAGATACTTTTATCTCTTGTTCCTGACGGGTTTTTTTTTTCTGGTACCGTGAATGCTGGTAGATATTAGATTAGTAAATATATATATATATATATATATATATATTGATATATATAGTGTACTCATTAGAATTAATGGAAAATTGATTCAATCACTTGTTTTTGAGTGTTAAAACTGTAATATTACACTAAAGGAACCGAATTTTAATACAATAAACCATATAATTAGAATACAAAAAAGATGGAGGAGGAGACTCCGAGGTGTAGTGGCTAACGTGCTGTATTATGACATCATAGTTAGCAATTTCAAACACCATTTCGGATATAACGTTCACTTTATGACAAATACTCTTGAAAAACGTATAAACACTCTTATCCCCCGAAGAATATGTTAACCAGCAAACCTAATATTCTTCTAGAAGGATGGCTTTGTCATTGAATAACCCATGCAGGTTGACATGCCATTAAACAACGAAATCAAACCTAAACTTCTCGGAATGTTTTAAATGAAAAATGTTGTTATTCGAATTCTTGTTAAATCCTGTCCAGAATTGACGAAGGAAATTGTTGTAACCTAAAAAAGGTTAGTGAATTAGAAACAAGGAAATCGGAGGTTGGAAATGATATGGAAATATTATATTTTGTTGATATTATAATCAACAAAATATAATACTTGCCAGTGGCGTGAAGAAGGTAACCTTCTGCTCTTTGTCGTGTGCCTCACTAAACACGCGATCACGGTGCAAAGCTTTTTTTTTAAGGTGGGTCAGATACCAGGGCCGTTGCTCAGACACGACCGAGGGCACCAAAATGCCTCGGAACCCTTTGGCATTCCCCTAAAAAGAGGCGCCTCAGGTGCGAGGCGATAAATCTATCCCCTCCAAGGAGGGTTTGAGCCGGGGGGACAGCCCACTGAGGCTCGATGAGGGTCGGCAGCGCAACATGAACGCTGGGCTTCCCTGGCACCTACGTCAGGCAACGTCGACCGCGTAATCGCCGCCGCCAGTGACAGTCAGCATATTACCTCCTCTTACAATAGTGTCCAACGTATTTAGGAGGATTGGGACATACGCATTCATGTTCATAGGTACGGCATATAACAGAGATCGAAAAGGAAACCTCGACATGCTATTTGAAAAACAGCAGCTGTACGACCACTTACCTACCATCTCGCAAACCAAGCAAGTAAGACGAACAAGACACATAAGAGATGTTCTTATATGGATGGACGTACCAGTTTTAGCCAAACAACAAAGACTTACATACATCAGCTCTGTATGAACCCTTGATGCCGTCTAGAAAACCTACCTGGAGCGATGGACGATAGGGATGGATGGCGAAAAAAAAAAAGACAAGTGCTGTCAGTACGTCTTCATGATGATGATGATGATGATGGTTCTTGCAATTTAACGCAAATTCAAATAATTACGAACTTCTTCAAATAATTCTGAGCTGCAATTTCTTTAAGAAACGGCTGATAAGAATTACAGTAATAAGAGTAATTCAGATTAATTCTTAAAATAAAAGTGAGACAAAAAAAACCTAAATAATTTTTATATACATGAGAATTACTTTTGTGCTCTAATCCTATTTACCAACCCCTCCGCTCGGGTAGGATATGACACAAGGTCAATTTTTAAGCGGAGTTTAACACGTTTGAATTCAGAGTTTTCCTTCTTCTAGACTAGTTTCCTCACTAAGGCTGAAGAACCCAGTCTGTCCTACTATTTACCCATAGCTGGAGGGAGAATAATTGGATTCATACTTTTCCCAAGGGTATTAGTGCTATGTGAAATGCAATCATTCCCGTCCAGGATTTGAACTCGAGTTGCCGTGTCCATTTCCTACGACGATAACCATTACACCACGGGCACCTCCTTTTATGTTCTAATACCGAATAAGCTATTTACATGTTTTGAAGACTTGCTCTGCATATATGTACAAACAATTTCTGGGATTGGAACTATCCTCAAACATTACAAAATCTTTAGCCAAAATGATAACCACTCTCATAGATTCGATTAGCAATTGGCACATCAAGAATTCCGGTGATTTACTCAACTAAATCAATAATATAAACACGAAAACAAATCTCTATTTATTCTTGACATGTAATCCTTATAACCAAATATTCTTGTTAATAAATGTTAAGAAAATCGCCACAAGAAAATAAACATTATATTATCTTTACCAGTTGACAAAATTACTGAGATTTTCACGTTATGCACCAAACATTGCTCTTTTTAAGTACAACGGTATTTTATTAACAAAAATTTGGTTTACCCATGAGTTGATTCTTAGAGGTGTCCTTGCATACCTATTTCTTGAATTTCTTGAATCTTGTCCCTTTAAATTTAAAATACCCAAAGATTCTATTTCCGTTATAAAGATGATATATTACATATACATCCACGAAATAACGTGTGGGTAGAGTGTTCGCCAATGGTCCAGGAGACCTTGGTTCAATCCAAGGTCGAGTCATACCAAAGACTTTAAAAATGGTACTTGATACCTCCTTGCTTAACACTCAGCAATATAAGGTACGTATCGAGGGTGAAGTGAAGCAATCCAAGGAAAGGAGTAGCGCACCCCCTACACTTTGGTGTAATAGCTATTGAAAAGGGGGCCTTCTGGTCGCCCTCGACAACGGTCGTCAACTTTACTCTTTTAAACAAAGTCGAAAATTCCAAAGACTTTTTACTTGTAGGGACTAACAATACTGTACTTATCTAACAACATTTTTTCCAACAATCATCAATTACACAAATTCATTATTTTGCCCAATAATTCAACCACAAACGTCATCGAAAAAAAAAGAGATCAAAACAGTTACAAACTCTCAAAAATAACCGCAAGAATAAAATCATTAGTAAAAATGTAAAGTTGGCGACCATAGTCGAGGATGATCTGAAGGCTCCCTTTTCAATAGCTACTGCACCAAAGTGTAGTGGGAGGGAGCTACTCCTTTCCCAGTATTGCTCCACTTTACCCTTGATACCTACCGTATACTGCTGCGTGTTAAGCAAGGAGGTATCAAGTACCATTCTAAAGTCTTTGGTATGACTCGACCTGGGATTGAACCCCAGTTTCTCGGACCTTTGGCGAACACTCTACCCACTTGGCCAATAAGCCGGTTTTAAAAACACCAACATTAATTCTGAGGATGATATTTGCACTATCCAATGCTTGGATTGTAATAAAAAAAATACGTTAGTGAGATATCACATAGAATCTAAAAACGAATGTACGAACATAAAAGGGACTTAGTAAAAGGAGACGAAAAAATGCAAAAGTCTGACATAATTTAGAAACTTTAAATTTAAAGATTCCAAAATGTTAGCAAAAATCATTTAAAAATCACCGAAAGATTGTTGAATCTAGCATCATTTCTAACTGCAGCACTTTAAAACGTTTTTAAAATAAATTTCTAACTCTAGTTACGTCACACAGTTTAGAAATAGAATGCTTAAAAGGGAAAAAAACATTTAAAACTTTCTCTTTTTTTTTTCGTTTCATTTTTAAAAGTATTAAAAATAATAGAATATAATTCAGAAGATCGAATATAACATTTAAATTCCCTGGTGCTAATTTAATGCAAACATCGTAACAAGAACGTTGGGTGTCTCAAAATAAATGCAACCCATGAATACAATGATGATTTATTACTGAGACAAGAACAATGGCGGTCATTTACAACACGTCCAGAAAAAATTGCATCCTTTTAGCTAGACATGCAATCTTTTTTTGTTTCTTGTCTCAGTAATAAATCATTATCATATTATTGGGTTGTATCTATATTGAGACAGTTTTGAATTATTTCATCTTCAAATCAGTTGTAACGCGAAATATTTTTCCTCTCTTGTCCAAAGCATTGTGATCGAGGATTCATAATCATTATCATGTCACGCTATCAGCACGGAGCTCCCTGACCCTCTCTCGCCAACCCTCCCTATCGTCCATTGCTTCCGGTCGGTCTTCAGGACTACATCCCGTATCGGCACAGAGCTATTGTAAGTAGGTTCTAGCTAGTCGTCCTGCATTTGCTCGTCCATGTGAAGGAGTCCATCGGAGTACATCACTTATGAGCTCGTCCCTACTTCTACAGCAGTGTCCCACATGTCCTGCTCGTCTAATTTTGACTGGAGTACGAACTCGCTTACTAACATTCCGCAGTCCATTGCTTTAACCACGAGGACATACCCTCGTCGGCTTTGCTGATCAGCCAATACTGTTGTGTCTATGAGTAAGAGTCAATAAGAGAACGTTGCTTATGAGTTTGTCCTTACATCACCAGCAGTATTCAGTATGTCTTGTTCGTGTATGGTTTGTGAGATTGGAGGTAAGTGGCCGTACAGCAGTTTTGTAATGTGTTGCTTCCAGCATTTTTTCACGTAGCAACTTTGTGTTGTTCCCATCAAACTTTTTTTCAAAGTGTTTGGCAAAAGTTTCTGAAAGAAATGGTTCGTTTTCCTTATGGAGACACCAAATTCTTCTATATTGTCACTGGAGTCTTGCGTAGAGATATATTAGCACCATATATGTTTATAATCTGGCAAAAAATACTTTATTTCGAACGTCCATTCAGCTAATAAAAGAGATGGTTTTACACTAAAAAGGCAAGACGAAAACATTGTTCTGCAGAAACTATGACAGGCAGGAACCACGCAGATGATCCAGTACTTCTCAATAATACACCAGCCCTAGCAAAATCCCAAGTGCATAGCCTGGAGCAAGCAGCCAAATATATTGGTATTTACGTGAGCTCAAATAAAACGGAGTCATTATGTTTTAAATATAAAGGAGCCATCTACACTTTAAGTGGAAAGCATCTAGAATTAGTCAAGTTCACATACCATGGTAGCCATATCTTATCTACAGAAAGTAATGTCAACCTACGCCTAGCTAAGGCGTGGATGGCTATTGGCAGGTTATTGATCATATAGAAATCTGATCTATCAGATAAAATGAAACTTTTTTGTTAACTGTAGAATACACCGACTGCATCTCAATAAAAGGGTAATACCCCCACCGACGAGTGTCCTAGATATGACACTAAACAATCTGATTGTGTAGTTTCAGTAATTCTGGAGCTTTGGGGAATGCAGAGTACCTCTTCATTACCATCGCTCCCTGGTCCACTCTGGCTCGAAGTGGTAGCACCTGATTGGATCCTATCTATGGGTCAAATAGAACTAAAATGTGTACTTTAAATAGAAAGGTTTTGTTATTTAAACAACGTACTTATGCTAAACTGAATTGTTTGAAATGGAAATGTTTTTGACAATGAAACTGTATTTACGCTAAACGGAATTATTTAAAATAGAACTGTTTTTGACAAAAAGCATACTAATTCTAAACTGAATTCTTTGAATTAGAAATAAGAAAACTGAATAACTTGAAATAAAAATGTGTTTGATACTTAAAGTATGTACTTATGCTAAACTGAATTTTTTTAAATAGAACTGTTCGGTTGTATAAAAAAGGATTTGGCATTAAATAACCAACAAAGATTGATATGCCATAAAACCCAAACAAACAACTGAACTTAGATAGTTGGTTCGATTTTCAATAGGGTTAATGAGATTAATCAAACCCCAACGGTCTTGCTGTGTGATACAAGGGCAGTTTAATATGGGGTGAGCGAAAGGAAACGATGGGAGCAAAAATTATTCCTATTTCATCGACTTTTTCCTTCAAGGGCACTTCGGGCTCTAAGCAATAAATCTGGCCGTTAAACCCTTTTCGGTGAAGGATCGAGAACTAAATAAATAAAGAATATGAACCGGTTCCTTGGTCTGGTGGGTAGAGTGTTCGCCAATGGTCCGGGAGACTTGGGTTCAATCCCAGGTCGCGTCATACTTTAAAATTGGTACTCTATACCACTTTGCTTAATACTCAGCAATATAAGGTACAGGGTGACCCCCCACCAAACAGGAAAAAAAAAACAGAACCCATAAACTTTTTTATTACTTCTACAAAAATAAAGCAAAATAATTCTAATTTTTACACTCGAACATCTGGACATGTTGGTGAATACTATGATCCCAATTTTTCATGCACAGAATCTACTTTATATCCTGAAAAAAAGAAAAGGCTAGAATTAAATTTATGAATTTCAGTCAAAAATATATGGGTTATGTTCTTTTTGGGGGGTTACCCTGTACGTATCATGAATAAAGTGGAGCAATCCAGGGAAATGAGTAGCGCCCTCCCCTACACCTCGGTGTAGTAGCTCTTGAAAAGGGAGCCGTCTGGTCGCCCTCGGCTACGGTCGCCAACTTTACTTACTTTCCTATTAATATATAACGTTTTGCATATCTATCTTTATTAAGGTATTAGGTTTTGTAAAATTTTCTATTTAAAAAAATCATCCTCGTATAAATTCATATCATCAAAATATTTGTCCTTGAACCTTAACTTCTTTTTAGAGAAATTGTGTATTCCATGATAGAAGGACGATTTCGGTTTTGATTCTTTTTAATATCCTGAACGTCTCTAAAAAAAGATCTGGTGACCTGATAATAATTTTTTTATCTAATGACACAGTTAAAAGCTTGAAGTAAAGAAGTGTAGGAATTTCGCAACGATTACTTTCCTCATTGCATTTGAAACGGGAAGACACTCATTGCAACAACAATAAAATCACTTGTCTACATCCCGCCTTTTTTGTTGGGGCTATAGAATACGTGAAAAGCGCCTCTTTAGAGGGGTAAGATAGTCCCCCACCCCAAAAAAACGAGTGTCCTATGTATGACACTAAACTGCATCTGTTGGTGAGGCTCCAGTCCTGAAATTTGGGGAATGTGGGCTACCCCTTCATTGCCATTACTCCCAGGTCCATTCTGACCCGGAATGGTAGTACCTATTAGGTACCCATTTAAGGGTCAAATAGAACTGTTCAATCATTCACTATAAATTATTTATATTAGTTATTTGAAACCATTCAGCTGTGTGCTAATTATTAATATTTCATTGGAAATTTTAATAAATAAAATTCCCATTGTTAAATAGCAAATTCTTGAAACCATTTATTGTCTACAAACAAATGAGTAATATCAAATAGAATTATTAATGTTGGATAGGAATACTTGAAACCATTTAACTATGCGCAAATAAATGATCTCTGACAGCTCGTATAAAAATAGAGCTACCTATAAACTATTCGCTTACAATTTATATATATATATATATATATATATATATATATATATATATATATATATATATTGGAATTGAATAACCCACAAGTGTTGATGTGCCGTAAAACAATAACCCACAAACAAACCAACGAACTAGCCGACTTCCTTTCTCAGAAAAAAAGTTTCTTTTTAATACGTCAATCCGACTAGTTGTCTCCTATTTTTCCTGCAAGTTTATTTATTTGTTTGTTTGTTTGTTTGTTTGTTACGCACCCTTGGGCATCTCCCCTTTTTACTATCTCTTCACATTAACCTTTAAAAAAAGAATCTTTGAGGAGAACATATTCACAAATAATATGATATTTATGCACTGATCAAATTCTATAACCTAGATCGAAAAAATGCCCCCTTAATGTTTTTTTCTTCCTATTTTTCCTGAAATTAACCAATTCAATTTTAAAATCTTCAACACTGTTGCTGTTTTTGATATAATTAGGCAATTTGTTCAAGAATTTATAACTCCCCAAGCAATTTCTTTTAAATCTGTCTTAACAGCTAAAGGAAAAATATTTTAAAAATGTCTACCATGATTAGAAATTTCATTAATTATTTTGAAAGTTTCAAATAGATAATCTCTTATTCTTCTTTTCATTGGGTTGTGTCATAAATAATTTCTGTTTTTTAAACTAATCGAAACTTCGCATCTCAAATTTTCACTGTTTAAAACAAAACTGGAAATTATCTTATAAACGAGCACCTTGATCGGCCATTCTTATTTCAGTCTTGAAAGAGGAACTGAAAGTGAATATGTGACATGTAATGTTGAGGGAGTTTAACAGTAACAAAACAACAACAAAAAATCTATGAAAATTTCTAGTGTTTTTGACTAAGGTGTCATTATTGTTTTCCAATCCTAAACTGGTTTGGAAAGTTTCGTTATGGTTTGTACATTATTCAGAGTCACTCATCCAATCTCGATCAAGATGCTTTTAGAGAAATGATAGAATGCAATCAATGCCAAAGTACTCGAGAATTAGTACTTGACCTCAACACATCCCAAAGCAAAATCTGCCGCCACTTCAAAAAATAGAAAAGTGAGCAAGCAGGCCGTTTGGCTTCTTCATACTGTTTGAGAGAAGGATAAAAAGGATCAGATATCCATAGCAAAAAGTCTTTTTTCAAAACAAAGAAATGACCTGTTTCTAAAGAATGGGTCTTTTATGACAGCGTTCAACACAAAAGGCAATGGATTGACGAGGATGAATCTCTGCAGCCTATCCCAAAGGCTTCATGGAAGAAAAGATATGCTGTAGGTATGGGGGGATCACTGCGGTATTATTCATTTTGAGTTTTTCAACAGTATTCAGATTCTCAAGGAAAACATACTCTAAACAGCTGTAAGGTGTGCATGAAAATTTGCGAAGTAAACAACCCTCACCCGTCAGTAGGAGAAATATTGTGCCGATAACACAAGGCCACATTCAGCAAAAATCACGAAGGAAATTATATTGGGTTTAGGCTGGTCTCTTGTATACTATTCACCATATTCCCCAGACATTGTAGTAAGTGATTTCCATATTTTTCGTTCTCTACAAAATTCTCTGAAAGACAAAAATTTTTCTATCTATCTATCTATCTATCTATCTATCTATCTATCTATCTATCTATCTATCCAACAAGCTAGCGAGCTAGATAGCTAGATAGATAGATAGATACTATCCCACATTCTTGCAGATAAATTATAGGTTTTCCAAGCAATCCAAGTGCTGAATGAGCGTCAATATTGATTTTGCATAAAAAGCCTATTATTCAAAAAAAGAAATTATTTATGCAAAATTTGACGCTCCACCAACGGCCATTAAAAATCTTCTAAATCACGCTCATGAGCTCACGCATGCGTATATACCTTTGTTTCTCTCACTCAGTTTAAATGCTGTCTTCTGTAGAGCTTCTTGTGCTGTTACATTCTACCTCTGTTCAAGGTTTCGTAAATTTATCACTTTGCTGATTTCTGTCATCCAATTTCGTTCTTCTCTCGTCATTTCCTTTGTTCCCTCCCAATCTTTCGACTATACAAATTCACTTTATTTCTTCGTTTATATTTCTGTTTAAGAAGAAAAAATATTTCGATAATTATAATGAAAATGAGGAATAAATATTTTGGATAATGGCTTTCGACAATGTGTTTACGAAATGACAGGAGGAAAATAGAAACGTTGTTGTTGAAAATAACAATTTATTCATAGGAAAAATTTCGCTTTTGCAGTTTTATCAGATATTACGAAATTTTCTTTCGAAAAATTATACGGAATTTTTGACGTAATTATTATGGAAACAGAAACTGAACATAAATTGTTTGAAATGTTGAATTTAAAGATTTTTAAAAAATCTATTTGTGATTATCATTCCTACATAAATATGAATATAAAATATCCGACAGAAATGTAAAAAGCAATTTCTTGGAGTATTTATATATTTATTTAACGATTCTCTCATTGCGAGCTTCATTAAATTGTGGCAATTAGCTCAGCAGCCACATGGACATCTTCGCAGTGCAACCAATCCTTCTTCGGGTTACTGCTTGTCTACCGATTGCTTCTTTTAGTATGTGCAGTCCTTGCTTCCAAGGATAAGAACCTCCAAATCTCGTGTGAACCTTTCACAACTAAAGTACTGAAAAACAATCTTCTTATCTACTCACCCCTGACCGCACGAGCATCAAATACCTCTGTTTATGGAGGACATCAAGAACTTACTCTTTCATCCCCACTGAGAAATCCTTCTTATTCTATTATATCACCTATTAAAATCTACTAACATACCAAATTTGTTTTAGCTATTTGACACGAGTTGATATTATTATAAACAGCTCGGTATATACAAAAATATTCGTTACCTATACCACACAAACACACCCGTTTTGATACACTCATCACAAAACACACATCCACACACACACACACACACACACACACACACATATATATATATATATATATATATATATATATATATATATATATATATATATATATATATATATATATATATATATATATATATATATATATATATATATATATATATATATATATATATATATATATATATATATATATATATATATATATATATATATATATATATATATATATATATATATATATATATATATATATATATATATATATATATATATATATATATATATATATATATATAAATATAAAAGCAGCTCGAGTGGTGTCATGGTTAGCAAGCTAGACAAGCAAACCTTCACGTGTGAGTTCGAGTCTCATTAAGTGTCACATTCATTAGACCTTGTGTTACATCAAAGAAAAAATCTTAGTAAATTACAATATATAATTAGTGAGTAGAATGTTCACCAATGGCCCGAGAGACCGGAGTTCAATCCCAGGTCGAAGTATAGCAAAGAGTCAAAACATGAAACTTGATGCCTCCTTGCTTAACAGAGCATTATAAAGTACGGATAAAGGATAAGTGGAGCAATGTAAGGAAAGGAATAGCGCCCTCTCATTCATTTCGGTGTAGTAGCTATTGAAAAGGGAGCATTCAGGTCGCTCTCAACTACGGTCGGCCAAATTAGATGAAAGAGGCTGGAACGAAGGTCATTGACACGCTGACACAAGAGGAGTTCCATGGGGCCTTCCGGAAGTTATTGGAACGGTAGAACAAGTGCATTGCAGCCGAAGGAGATTACTTCGAAGGGGACTAGAGTTTCATGTGTGTACTATCAATAAAAGTGCCCATACGAAAAAAGTCTGGAAACTTATTTAATGATCCTCGTATATATATATATATATATATATATATATATATATATATATATATATATATATATATATATTACACCTATACGCTTAAATACTTATGTATACATGCCCACTTCTTCATGTATACGCATCAATGTGCATCCAGAAGCAGGAGAGGTTATATTGTTACAAGATGAGGATTTGGAAAAAATCCAAAATTTAGAAAAAATATAGTGTAATATTACAACTGTCTCTAAGTTTGTCTTTGTTTTTTTTAATGGCAACCTAATCCATTGTAAGCTCATATTATTGAGTGGAGAATTAGTAGCATCATGGCTAAAATGCTGGACTATGATATCGAAATAAGTGAGATCGAACCCCACTTACCCTATTAGATTTGCTTTCAGGCTAATACTCTCGGAGAAAAGCATGAGCCCCCTTATCCCTCCAGCTATGGGTTGAATAGAATCACTGTTGCTCCTTTAGAAGGATGGTTTGGGCATTAAATAACCCAGGAAAACAACCAAATATTGCAGCATCAAAGAATCATGTTACCCAGGATTTTATAACGTATTACTTTTTCAAGCAAGATTGATATGAAAATAAAGATATTTCACTTACTTTGACATAGATTGAAACGGTTTAAGTTACAAAGACATGGTAGTCATTAATTTGAATAGACCATTTAAATATAATTTATTAGGAACAAAATTCCACTTCACACAGAACAGGAATATTCATTGCTTGACTGTCATAAACACTATTTCAAGCGTTTCTTTTCATTTTCAGCTGTTTAAAGTTTCAGGACGATCGGCGTTCCTAATAATGTTAACATTGCGTTGCTATCCCTAAACAAAAAAGGACACATAGCGTAACAGTTATAGGCGTTGGTTCCCTAATTTTCTAAGGAGACAATCATCTGGGGGTTGCAGGTTCAATTCTAACAGCTAGCGAGTAACAATACAGGAATACTTAACACTTGTACCTGGTTATGGCTAACGGAATCAGAACAGGCGACTCCCATGGATTCAATAAAGGACGTAGTTCGAAGTTCCGTGAAGGTTCCCGAGTTCGACAAACACTTGAAGAAGGTTGAAGGACATATCGGCCGAAACGCTGTGGAAATAACAATAAAGATGAAGACAATAGTCCGAAAACCCTTAATGATAAAAATCATCAAGCTTCGTCTCAGAAATTTAGACCAGTAATATGTGCCATGATGTAAATAAAAAAGGGGAAAAAGTGAAAGAACTGAATGAAGAGAACGACTGAATCTAGAAAGCATCAGAACATTTAGTGAAAAAAAGATTAAAGATCTTGAGAATATTAGAGTCAAACACCATCAAACAAATTGAGATGAAGGGAAAAGTATGAAAGGAGTGATTCAGAAGAACAAGAAAACATCTGGAAGTCAAACTCGACAGCAGAAATCTTATCAAAGGAATAAACACCTGCGCAGTACATCTTGTTAGATACTCTGAACCATTCTTAAATCGACAAGGGAGCAACTCAGACTAATTGACAAACATACAAAGAAAGTGATGCCAATGTACAATGCTTCCTTCTCGGGAGGCAGTCTAGATTATGTGCGTCAAGAAAAAAAGAAAGAAGACTCACCAGCTTGGAGAGTTTTGTTAATGAAGCAATTTTAGGACTCGACGAATACACAGGAAAAGGGGCAAAGAAAGATTAATTACATTATCCAGTATCAGGGTAAACAGAAAAACAAAAGAACCTAGAAACCAATAATGAGAAGAAAAACAAGTGTATGAACACTTCAAGCGGCAAACTTGAGATACCGTCAACGAAAAATTGTATCTTAAATTTGTTTGATAAGAAGCCATGTGTCCTCGTGCCGTCTGTTTCTTGAATAAGATTGCCTTTTCCTGGTTTAGATTCTAAAAAAGCAAATCAAAAGACAGGTAATTGCTGACTTTCTTATTTTAACCATAAAAATACCGTTAAAAACAATATCAATTTTTAAGGATATGTGAAGAATAATAAACGTATTTAACAGAAACGAGGCAGTAAAAATGTTGTTTATATTTGTGCGGCATCGATAGACTTAAATGTGTAAAAGAAAATGGACGACGGAATGAAACTGTGGCAAGTAGAAAGACTTGAGTGGCGGGGAGGGGTTAAAGTGATAGTGAAGGTTTGTGAGAAATGAGTGCCAAGGGAAAGTAGACACGTGTCGTAAATATGCATGACTCAAAAACAAGCATACTTTCAACAAGACACCAGATTTAGGGATACGATCAGACAAAAAGCCGAAGAAAAAAAAAGTGGGGTAAAAACTCCATTATTAGTAGAAAAAAACCCCAAAAAAAACTGAAAGTCACGCTGAAAACATCGGTTCCCGCTAGATCACCTAAGTTCAGCAGTGTTCGATACTTAGATGGGTGACCATTCAAGTAACAGCAAGTACTATAAGCATCATGAGGCTTATGTACCATACCTAAACAATGTTTTGTAAATAACTACAGTAAAATCGCGTTGAAAGCACGGGTTCCCTCAAGATCATCAAAGATAAGCAAGAGAGAGCCAATTTAATATTTAAATGAGTAACCATTTAATCAACAGTGAGTACTAAACAACAAGTGGTCTGTGTGCTATACCTAAAAGAAGCTTAGTAAATAATATGTGGCATACCGGGATCATTAAATAAGTTTCCAGACTTTTTTCGTATGAGCACTTTTATTGATAGTACACACATGAAACTCTAGACCCCTTCCAAGTAATCTCCTCCTGATGCAATGCACTTGTTGTACCGTTCCAACAACTTCTGGAAGACCCCAAGGAAGTCCTCTTGTGTGAGCGTGTCAATGACCTTTGTCACAGCCTCTTTCATCTCCTCACTTGTCTCATAACGGGTTTCCTTGAGCTTAGGGAATAAGCAAAAATCATTGGGAGCAAGGTCTCCACTATAGGTAGGCTGAGGAACTGTCTTGATGCCCATCTTGGTCAAATAGTCTGTGATAAGGATGGAGTTGTGGACTGGTGCATTGTCCAAGTGGAAATGCCACTGACCCGATTTGAAGAGTGCTGGCCTCTTCCCTACGAATCTCTTCCTGAACTCCCTTAAAACCTCAACATAATAGCCCTAACCCTAACCCTTTGGCCAATCAACTCTGGTGTATTGACTTCCTTACTCCTCCTACGCCTCTTATCATCCCTCACAGACTCCCTGCCTTCCTTGAATCTCTTATGCCAATCAAAAACCGAAGCTCGATTCATGCAAGATACTCCAAAAGCAGTCTGAAGCATTCCATACGTTTCAGTGGCATTTTTTCCAAGTTAAAAACAGAATTTAATTGCATATCGTTCTTCTAAAGTGTCCTCATGTTCAGATTGCATTTTTGAAATTCACCAGCTGTGACAATCAGGCTTTAGTAGGGTGTGTTCCAATTGCTGCTATAGCAGTTCATTTGAACCTGAAATCATAAAAATTGGTCAGTCATCTCATAAGATGTATAGTAATAAGATACTGAATTTTCAAGAGTCTACGACAATTTTAAATGCCTCTACAAAAAGGTCTGGAAACTTATTGAAGACACCATATATAAGTGTTGCCAAATAAAGCTGATAAGGTTAGTTTAATATGGGGTATCCTGCAGAAAGCGAACCTCCTGGGGATAAAAAATTGCTTAGTTCAGATGATTTTCCCCTTTTAGGACATCTTTGGCAACTTGCAATGAACCCAGCCCTTATTTCTTGGTTGTAAGGGCAAGTGTTTCCTAAGCATTTTATGTGCTTCCTGACTCAAAGGTCGAGAAACGATTAAATGATAATACTAGCTTATCATGTTCATATTCAAAATAATTCTCTTAGGAAATGTGTGAAATCCCTAACTATGGGTTAAATAGTATTACTGCTATTTTTCTGCAAGGATGGCTTTGGCTTTAAATAACCCGGGAAAGTTTATATGCCATTAAACAAAGAACACAAACCTTTTTTTACTTACTCTGCTTACTTTCAATTAATGAACCTCCTCCAAGTTTCAGTGTCACATAAACAGTGCTTCCTACTGCCAACTCCTTCGGCAAAGTTCACCTTTATTGAATGACCCTCACACACACACACACACACACACACACATATATATATATATATATATTTACAAATTTAATTTTCAGACTAAAACATTTGTTCAATCTTCCGCGATGTTGTATAAACGGTTTTTGTAAATATTTCAATGTTTATTGCATCATTGATATTTTGGAGCAATTTTTAAATTTTCCCGATCTCCCATCGACAGTATCGACAATGACACGAAATCAGCTTTAATCTGGCAACATCTCTGGAAGTGAGATTTTCGAGTGGCCGATGATAAAAATATTCCTCGCCTCGTCAGCATCCCCTCCCTAAGGAGATGTCTCAGCCTTGGACAATGACCCTTTCCTCTGACTGGGTCAGAACTGACCCAAGCTTTTATAAGGTTCTAAGCCGCATCTATCACCGCCAACAATATCCTCTGGGCTGAATCGTTCGCACGCATTCTTTAGAAAAAATGGAAGCGCGCTATATAAAGGCATAAATTCTTTCTATCCACTCCGACTATGAGAAAGTAACGGGACAGACTTTGTTCTCTGGTCGTGTTATGTATATAATCAACACCTCCATTGCGGGAAAGATGCTGTACAAAGTAAATTTCTAAGTGGAGTACCATTAGTTTGAATCAGAGTCTTCTATTTCCAACACCGATTGACATACAAAGGTCAAAGGGCTTAATCTGCTTACCTATTTGCCCATAGGTTGGGGATGAATATTTAGATTCATACAAATCCCAAAAGTGTTAGTACAGGTTGTCTTAATATACATGTTGGCCCATGTGACTGCTAATAAATTAATTATAAACTAATAATAATTAATAATTAAATAATAATTAATAATTAAAATTGATAATTAAAATTAATGAAATTAATAATTAATATTGAACAAGTCCTGGCGGCAACACCCCACAAGGCACCAACTATACGGCCACCTGCATCCCATCACGAAAACTATCAAAGTTAGACGAACCAGACACGCAGGACACTGCTGGAGAATCAGGGACGAGCTCATAAGTGATGTACTCCTATGGACCCCCACATATGGCCGAGTAAAAGCAGGACGACCAGCTCGAACATACATTCAGCAGCTATGTGAGGATACGGGATGTAGCCATGAAGGCCTGCCAGAGGCGATGAACGATAGGGAGAAGTGACGAGAGAGGATCAGGGATATCTGTGCAAGCGGCACGACATGATGATGATGAATAATTAATAATTATTAATAAACTAATTAATAATAAAGTAAATTTCTTAGTGGAGTACAATTAGCTTGAATTAGAGTCTTCTATCTCTAACACCGATTGACATACAAAGGTCAAAGGGCTTAATCTGCTTACCTATTTGACCATAGGTTGGTACTATTTACCCAACCCCTCCGCTCGGGCAGGATATGACACAAGGTCAATTTTTAAGCGGAGTTTAACAGGTTTGAATTCAGAGTTTTCCTTCTCCTAGACTAGTTGCCTCACCATGGCTGAAGAACCTAGTCTGTCCTACTATTTACCCATAGCTGGAGGGAGAACAATTGGATTCATACCTTTCCCAAGGGTATTAGTGCTATGTGAAATGCAATCAGTCGCGTCCAGGATTTGAACTCGAGTCGCCGTGTTCATTTCCTACGATGATAACGACTACACCACGGGCACCTCCAGAGGTTGGTGATAAATATTCATACAAATCCCAAAAGTATTTGTATAGGTTGTCTTAATATACATGTTGGCCCATGTGGTAATTTACAAAGCATTTTCCTTAGACGTGGCACAAGGCCACATGAAAGGGGCACCCAATGGACATGTTGGCCCATGTGACTGCTAATAACTCTACTAATAATCATGTAATGGTCTTTTTTGTTTCTGGTTTGAAAATAGTATACCGTAAAAATTATTAATCCTTGGTCACGATATCTTGGACGAAAGAGGAAAAATATTCTGCATCACTACGTATACGGAGATAAAATCATTCAAAACTGTGCAAGCCAAATTTCACTGGAAGTTTAAATTTAACACTTATCTCCAGAAAAGCTATATTTATTGTTGGGTACACAAATTTCAAGCCACAGAATTAATAAACAACCTCAATAAGAAAGCAGAAAATCCCACATCTGTAAGGAAGTTGACTGCAAGATGTCCTGAAAATGTGGATGCACTGAGAAATCCTGTCAGAAATCGTCTGAAAAAGTACCTCCGAAGTTGTTTCCAAGAACTTGGTCTTTCACATGCACTGTCGGATAAAGACAATCAATTTCTGCCCTTGTCATCTGGTTTGATCTTTCTGAAGAGATATGATTGCTTTTTAGGACACAAGAGAAAAATTACTTAATGCAATATGAATTATCATATTAATGGGTTGCATTTATCTTGAGACACTCGGTACTTTGTGAAAAGCGAATGACCTCGTCCAGGTAACCAGTCTAGGATAAAGAAAACTCTGATATCAAACCAGGAGTGTTTCGATTGAGAGAATTGACGTTGTGTCACACCCTGCTCACGGCTGAGATTTTGGGTAAATGAATTGGAAAATATCACAGAGTCCTGGCGACTACGAGGACACTAGCAACCGTTTATATCTCAATGGACTCTGTCCACAAAGAAAGCTTTTGATGGGTACCTTTAGCCAAATTATGTTCCCTGTCAAGGCCGACAATAAGCGTAATAACCATTGATAGTGCTACCTGGGCAGTGGTTACGGGGTAATAGATTTTCTCTCAACTACTCCCTTCTCTATCAACTATCGTTGCATGCAAGAGACAAGAATAATTTCTTTCGCTAGATATCTTGTGATGTGTCAGAGTTTGGGAAGAAGAAAATTAATGCCTTTCCAAATGGGATTCCTGTGAAGGGACCAATAACAGATTTGGTTAAGATTCAAATTCTTTGACGCTTCAGTTTTCACTTCCAGAATATTAATACATATATACATACAATGAAAAGAAAAGGTGGGCCATGACTACCACAAGGGTAATAATTCTAAGAGGTTTTCTTGACCAGTCGGCTAGGGCTGTAGAATACACCCCCCAACGAGTGTCCTGGATATGACACTAAACAATCTGATGGTGAGGTTCCAGTGATGCTGGAGCTTTGGGAGATTCGGAGTACCCCTTCATGGCCATCACTCCCAGGTCTACTCTGGGCCGGAGTGGTAGCACCTGATAGGGCCCTATCTATGGGTTAAATAGAACTAACAGCATGCGTATACTAGACTGAATTGTTTGGGCAAACTGAATAGCTTAATGCAGAAATGTTTTTGACAATTAGACCGTACTTACATTTAAACTGCGTGCTTATGCTTAACTGAATTATTTGAAATAGAACTGTTTTTTTGACATTAAAACTGTATTTACACTTAACTGAATTGTTACATATAACTGTTTGAATAGTTTGAAATAAAAATATTTCTGACAATTAAACTGTGCACTTATTGAATTGTTTTAAATAGAACAGATTATTTACATAAAAATGGATTTGGCGTTAAATAACCTACAAAGGTTGATATGCCATAAAACCCAACAAACCAACCAACCATTTTTCAGGTGTAAGGACAGAAATAAAAAAGGACTGAAACCCTCACACACACACACACACACACACACACACACACACATACACACAAAACAGTTAATCAACATCAATTTTGTTCATCAATCAAGTTATCAGGGGTTTCCCATGTCTCACAGCACATTTCCCACATCTCTCGCATTCACTCAACCATCACGTAATTTTCTAGCAAATGACTTCATGAACAAGTCCTCTAAAATTCTAGGTAACATCTGTCTGTTTATCTATAGACAGATAGATATGAACAGACATCTTTACAGATATGAATATAAAGATACAAGTGTATGAGTGCGCGCGTTTGTTTGCTTGGTTGAGTTGAATGGAATATCAATCCTTCAACGTTATTTAATATCAAATCCTGTAAATAAATGTATATTTAATATATATGGATTGTAAACACATTTTGTTGATAACATTTTTAAATGAATCTGGGTTAATTTTTATACTCAGTTAAATGGTTTCAATACGTATTAGTTGTCCAGCCTCCCCCAGGTGTTTCTGTAATATAATGGCCGAGGGATTTCGTTTTATGCCTTTGGGTTTAGTTAGGCTGAGAACCTTTCGGCTCAGTGCATGAGTTACTTAGGTGCAACATTAACGCAGGTGTTCACGCACGCGGGCGGAGCGGACGAGATGTCACAATAGCCCAGATGGGAAACGGGGCTAGAGAGTGCGGGTGACGTCACGCACCGGAAGCGCACGGAGGATTTGGGGGATTTTGAAAAAGTCAGTTAGTTGAGTTGAGTCCTGTCTCGGAAGAAGACGGTTGACTTTCGCTTGCTCGTCGAAGGCAGGCCAGTGGCCTTGTGGCGGGTGCCACACATGTTAGGGGGGCAGATGGAAAAGTCATCATAGAAAGATTGTGCATCTCTCTTCCTTATGTCGAAACCTTTAACTCAAAGGTAATAAAAGGTTTCGTACCTGAACTAAGAAGTCGTTAAATGTTTTTCGTGTTTCGGGATTCCTATGTTCTATGTATATATGTTATGAACATTCTATGTACGTTTCACACATATCCGTATCATGGGTATGGTACATTTCTTGTTGAACTCGGGAACCCACCCGGAACTTGGAACCACGTCCTTAATACTCTTGTACCCGGTTATGGTTAACAGAATCAGAGCAAGTGGTCCCCGTGGATTAAATAAAGGACGTGTTTCAAAGTTCCGTATAAGCTCCCAAGTTCGACCAGAACCACCAGAAGAAGACTGAAACGTTGTGAATATAAAAGTAAAGATGAAGACAGTTGTCCAAAAACCCTAAATGATAAAAAATAATACGTATCATTTTATTCATTATTAATCATTTGTTTGCAGAAAATTAAATGGTTTCGACTATTGCTATGTGACACCTACAATTTAACATCAGTTAAGTTGACATATTTAACATAATTAAATGCAATATCTCATCAACCGAGACAGACATCAACACGTGACTAGCAAGAAAGAGTCAGGGATATCCGTTATGATAGCGTGACATGATGAAATGCACACAGTTAAATGTGTTATGACTTTTAAGTGATTAGTTTGTAAGGAATTTCATTTTAAATGATTGTTTGTTAGTTGGTTTGTTGGGTTTTACGGCATATCAACCTTTGTAGGTTATTTAACGCCAAATCCATTTTTATGTAAATAATCTGTTCTATTTAAAACAATTCAGTTTAGCATAAGTACACAGTTTAATTGTCAAAAACATTTCTATTTCAAACTATTCAAACAGTTATATATAACAATTCAGTTTAGTGTAAGTACAGTTTCAATGTCAAAAATAGTTCAATTTCAAATAATTCAGTTTTGCAAAATCACACATTTTAAATGTTAGTACAGAGTTAAATGTCAAAACAGTTTTATTTTCGATAATTCAGTTTAGCATAAGTACACAGTTCAGATGTCAAAACAGTTCTATTTGGAGCAATTCAGTTTAGCATTAGTACGCAGTTTTAATGTCAGTTATATTTTAAACAATCCAGTTCTGCATAAATATGCAGTTTAAATGTATAAAAACAGTAAACACCAACCACCATTTAGTTCTATTTAACCCATAAATAGGACCCATATCAGGTGCTACCACTCCGGACCAGAGAGGACCTGGGAGCGTTGGCAGTGATGGTGTACTCCGCATTCCCCAAAGCTCCAGCATTGCTGGGACCTCAACATCAGATTGTTTAGTGTCATATCCAGGACACTCGTTGGGGGGTTCTTACCCCTCTGCAGAGAAGTAGTCGGTGTATTCTACAGCCCCAGCCGACTGAGCAACATTTTAAATGAGTTAAAACGAACATGTTTGCACGTTATTATTGCTATTGTTTCTTCTAAGTTACATATTTTCAATTATTTCTAACTGCTCAAAGTCTATTCAATGTTACTTTGTTTTCACTCTGAGAAGTGGTTACAAGTATTTCTATGAAACACTGACTATTCTATAGAACACTAATCATTTATTTCATCATCATCATGTCGCACCATCAGCCCGGATATCCCTGACCCTTTCTCGCCACTTTTCTCTATCGTCCATTTCTTCTGGCAGATCTTCAGGGCTACATCCCGTATCGACACAGAGCTGCTGTATGTAGCTTCCAGCTAGCTGTCCTGCCTTTGCTCTTCTATGTGAAGGGGTCCACAGGAGTACGTCACTTATGAGTTCGTCCCTACTTCTCCAGCAGTGTCCTGCATGTCGGGTTCGTCTAACTTTGATAGTTTTCGAGATGGCCGTACAGCTGCTGCTTTGTGGGTTGCTGCCTCCAGGACTTGTTCAATATTGCTCACAGCATTCTTGTGTAGTTACCTTCAAGCTTTTTCTCCATACGTTTAGTTAGTGTCCATGTAGTGCATCCATACAGCAGTATCGACTCGACCGCTACTTCGAAAAAACTGCGTTTCATTTTATCAGTCAGGTCTGATTTCCATATGACCGATAGACTATCGGTAGCTGTTCATGCCTTTGCTAGCCGCGTGATGATGTCTGTCTCGGTTGATGAGACACTGCTTCCTAGGTAGGTGAACTTGTCTACTAGTTTCAGAGAGCTACTGTTTAGTGTGGAGATATCGCCTCTTTGATTCAAGCCAGTACTGCTATGTAATACTAATAGCTTAATTCAGCTACTCAGTTAAGGAGACTCAAGTATTTTTATTTAACACTAATAATTCTATTTAACATTGGATTACACAGTAAAATAGTTTCAAGTATTGCTGTGTATCAATAATAATTCAATTAAACATCAGTCATTTGTTTACACACAGTCAAAAGGTCTAACGGATCTATTTCTGACGATTCAAATTAGTATTCGTTTGTTTGCACACAATATGAATAGTCAATCAATTCAATTTGACCCATACATAGGAACCTATCAGGTGCCATCACTCTAGACCGGTGTGAACCAGGAAACAATGGCAATGGCAATGAAGGGGTACTCAACAATCCCCAAATCTCCAAGGCTGGAGCCTCATCATCAGATTGCTCAATGTTATTTCCAGAACACTCGTTAGAGCGGGGGTACCCCTCTGTAGAAGTGCAGTCGGTGTATTCTGTAGCACCAGCTGGCTAGTATATATATATATATACAGAGAGAGAGAGAGAGAGAGAGAGAGAGAGAGAGAGAGAGAGAGAGAGAGAAACAAGGTAATCCAAAGATTTGATGCAAAAGAGGGTGAACGTTATAATGTTTCAGTTCTAATGATACATCATCAGTTCATGAGAGGATTACATCGAATTACGTTAAATCTCTGACTGGATTTTTAATGATTTAACATGATTCGATATCATTCCTTTCAAGTCCTGATGATGGCTCATAAGAACCGAAACATTGACTTTCTTTTACATTTTATCCTTCTCTTTAGATTACCTTGTTTTTCAAATTCTCTTTATGTTGTCGGATTCATTTCTAATAT
>OY757923.1:4963756-5048756 GCA_963585895.1 Sepioteuthis lessoniana | reverse complement strand
GGTCAAATAGAAATATTTAGTCATTTACTCTACTTGAAACCATATGACTGTATGCAAACAAATGAGCCCTGGCTCATTTAAAAATTGTAACCAATAAACTATTTGTCAACAGATCATATATATTTGATATATATGAATTAACTGGATTTGATGTAAAATCCAACTAAACACCAACATTTGCGAAGCAACCAGTCAAAAATGATGAGTTTGCTTTCCTACATTAAGGCCTGCTGTCCCGTAATATTAGTTGTATTATGTCTATTAAGTATATGTGCAAATGTAAAAACTGTTATTGGACTTTGGCAATACACTCTAAATCACCAATATGTTCAAGTCTACATCATTGTAATTAAACTACATTATATATACGAGTAAAAATATTCGTCTTCCATCGGGTACAAATATTTAAGTTTTAATGTCATAAAAGATTATTTCGAATGAGAAAGACTAACCAAACAAAATCATAACGCATACAAAAAGATAATACACATTTTTTATTTTTTCTTAATTGATTTCTGTATAAAATTATTGATAGAATTACTTTTTATACGTTTGAGAATAAAAGAATAATATTAGAAATCAATAACACCAAGTTAGTAAAGTCGGCGACCGTAGTCGAGGGGGACCTAACGGCTCCCTTTTCAATAGCTACTACACTGACGTGTAGGGGAGGGCTCTACTCTTTTCCCCGGATTATTCCACTTTACCCTCGATACGTACCTTCTATTGCTGAGTGTTAAGCAAGGAGGTATCACGTACCATTTTTAAAATCTTTGGTATGATACAACCTTGGATTGAACCCAGGTCTCCCGGACCATTGGCGAACACTCTACCCACAAGGCAATGAACCGGATAACACTAAGTAATTATCTATTAATCCGTGTTTGTAAAAACTAGTAAGCAAATTGTACAATGGAAACATTTACTTCTTAGATACATTGTAAAATTTTAAACATATCAATAACATGGACCTGGCTTTCCCTGTTTTCCGAGAACTGCCTGGCATTCGTGCCGGGTGGGGGGAATTAACGACAAGCAAAGATTCACATTGCACTTGGATTTTTGGCCTTGTGAATCACTGACCAGTATAGAATCACATTGTATTTTGTGAATCAATAACAAGCAATGACCCACTTGCACCTTGCCTTCAAGCCTGGTGAACCTATGACCAGGAATACATGAATCTCGGCTCATTCACGACCTCTCCTCCCCTTAATCCACGCTTTAAAAAAGACCTTGTGTCAAATCATACCTGATGGGGGTAGTGATAAATATTAATAACATTGGCCTGCTTGCCGTTAGCCCCTGGTGGATGTTATTAATTTGAATCGCCTGGTCCCAGGGGGCCGCGCTCCCCACTGGTTCGGTGGGCTAAGTTCATTGCTTGATACCTAAGGTGACACAATATGGGAAACATCGACAGAATCAAGTGTTTTTGCACCTGTCTCGACTTATGTGCGGCCCCCACATTAAAATGGCATAGTATCAAATCATTCCTGATGGGAGACTGGATAAATATCAATAACATGGGCCTGCTTGACGTTCGCGCCACGTCGGTGTTATTAAGCTGAATTTCCTGGTCCCAGGATGAGACGTTCTCCCAGACAATACTTGCTTAGGTTATAGCTTGATTCCTGAGGCGCTTCAATATGAGGAATGCCGAAGGGATCAAGCATTTTTTTAAAAAGCCTCGCATGAGTCTCGATATGTGCATAGCTCTGCGCGATAAAATGATTTTGAGTCATATATCAGCTCAGTGGGAAGTCGGTTAAATTCCATTAATAACATGGGCCTGCCTGACTTTCACGCCGAGTAGGTGTTATCAATTTAAATCACCTGGTCCCATGAAACCGTCCTATAAGGTAACACCTGCTTTCTAAGGCTGAGTTCATAGTTTGGCGCCTGAGGCGCCCCAAAAATCGGTAATACCAACAGAAGCATTTTATGTGACGGCTAGCCATGAGTCTTGATTTGTTTGTGTCTTCCCTCCCCACAATAAAATGACCTTGTTTTTCATTTTGACTTCGTGGAAAGTCAGTTAAATACCATTAACTACATAGGCTGCCGCAATCCGGTTTTCCAAGAGTCACCAGGCGTTTGCATCAGGTGGGTGTTATTATCGGTGGTGTCGTAGTTTCTGTTAGAGGCAGACATAAATTTCCAATAAATTAATATATCTATTTCTTATTCTGTAGCCTTATCTGAAAAAAAAAAAAAAAAAAAAAAGAAGTTATATACCATAAATGTTCATTTTGAAACATACAAAGATTGAATATGATAGAGTGAACATTTCTGATCAAAATTCCGCTCATGGCTCTACTTCAATCTATAAACTTGTCTTAGTCATGTATTATCATATAACTTATATGCATAGATAAAATTGAATGTATCAAAAGGGAATGTATAAAGCATCGTCTTTTCTTCGAATACTCTTGGTCATCATCAAAAACAAGAATGAATCATGGCTGCTGTTTTCTTCTGACAAACTCAGCCATTTAATTCTCTTTTGGTGTCTTTCACTAAGAATACTTAGGATCTGAATGACGTCATTATATGAAGAAAATTCAAAGGTTTAATTTCTTACATAAAAACATCTCATGTTACAGGCGCCATAAAATGGAATTCTTTTTGAAAGAAATCTCTTAGGTTCGCTGTGTTTATTAATTATTAAAAATATTAAAAACACAAATTCCCAAGTTAAAAGCTTATTGCGTTATCTGTAACGCTACCAGTCTCAAATGGACGTTTGTAATACTACTCTACCACATAGACATTTGTACAACAACTATGGTCCTAACTGCGTATGAATGTAGTGTTACGCCTTAAGTTTCAGTCGAACCCCTGTAGTAACCTCGTCGTAAATAAAAATTGATGAATACACAAAACACCGCCTTGGTTGGCTAATACGAAAGTTTATTCGCTACTATACCTCTTAGTAGTCGTCGAGAACCGGACAATTAGCCTAATGAGTAGAGTGTTCACCAGTGGTCCGGGAGACCAAGGTTCAATCCCAGGTCGAGTCATACCAAAGACTCAAAAAATGGTACTTGATGGCACCTTGTTTAACACTCAGCATTATAAGGTAAAGATCAAGGGTAAAGTGAAGCAATCGAGGGAATAGAGTAGTGCCCTCTTCTACACCTCGGTGTAGTAGTTATCGAAAAGGAAGCCCTCGGGTTACCCTCGACTAAAGGGAGACAACTTTACTTTTAGTGCTCGAGAAGAGAGAAACAGCGTAAGAAAAAAGAGTCGACCACTTTCGAAAGACAAAGTGTTATAAAATATCCTGAGTAGAGAGCAAGCAAACACTCACTATCTTTCTCGTTTCCTGTTGTAGTTCTCGCACGCGTTCGCTCGTCTTTTGTGTCTTCACAGCTTCGTGGCAGGTATGAGATCTCTTTGCGAAGTTCACCCCAAAATGGGAGCCGTAATTTTCGGCCGTCTTCACATCGCTGTGTTTAAAATCCAACTGTCAGTCTTTTCCTGTTTTCTGTTCCACGTCCTTGGTTACAGTTTTACCGTTTGACTTTCTTCCAGCTAATCAGAATCCGTCGCCGATTTGCTGCTGATACATTTCTATTTTTAGCCTGAATGTTTGCTGCTGTCCTGACCTAGACCTTCCCATTATTTCTCTCTCTTTGCTTGTCTCGATTATCTTTCTCATATATCTTCCTTTCCACCGTCCTATGATCGACCAGTAAATCTCACTAGAAAACAACTAACAATCAACCGGAGTCTTTAATTATTTTACAGATCTTTTTATGATAAAGTATCAGCGATTATTGTTTGCAGGCTATATTCTATAAGACAAGAGAGTTTTTTTGGCAGGGAATAAGGTTGTTATTGTAGACCAAATATTGAACCCAGAGGAAAATAACCTGCAGAGTTCTCACTCTCAGGGTGGGATTTACCTATTTGTTGGCCACAGACTCCTAATTTGTAAAAATGATGGCATGTTTCAACATTCAGATTATATATATATATATACATATATATATATATATTTAAACCGGGACATTGGCCCAGCGGTTAGAGTGTTCGCCAATGGCCCGGGAGACCTGGGTTCAATCCCAGGGCGAGTCATACCAAAGACTTTAAAAATGGAACTTGATACCACCTTGCTTAACACTCAGCATTATAAGGTACGGTTCAAGGGTAAAGTGGAGCAATCCAGGGAATGGAGTAGCGCCCTCCCCTTCACCTTGGTGTAGTAGCTATCGAAAAGGGAGCCTTCGGGTCACCCTCGACTATGGTCGCTAACTTTACTTTTTACTTTTTATATATATATATATATATATATATATATAATGTAATTAGAAAAAAACTCAAACCTTTTAAATTGCCATTATATAAACTTGGATAGTAAATATATAACAATCGCCATACATCGAGCACTCCCATAGATTTATATGAAATTCTAAATATATTTTATAATCAAATAATCCACATCTATTGTCTTCGGACGCTGACTGGATATTATATATAGTCAGGTAATTTAATAAATAAGTTTTTTTTTCAAATGATTTTTTCTATAAAGGTAAATTCAACACGACGTAAAATCAAAGAATTTTCTCTCATTGAATTTTTGATGGCTCAAAAGTGCAAAGCACTTGAAATTTACAGAAGAATTTGTGATATGTTCGAAGGATCATGTTTTCATCAAAAAATCTTTCGAAATGTGCTAAACAGGATTTTACCTCGACTATCCGAGGTCGAAAGGACAGTCCATGGAGTAGAAATACACTGACTCTCCAGCAAAGAAAAAATTCCGCACCGATTGTGTCCTTCCCTATTTGTGGATTTTCGAAACACAGCATGGGAACAGAGAAGATTGATGAACAAACTATCTGAAAAGGCATTTGGCACCGTTACCAAGATAAGATTAATCATTATTACTACATTTGGTGTAAGTTTTGTAGGGCACAATGGCATTACATTAGGCGCTGGTACCGGTGTTGGGTATCGGAGACTGCTATGTTGTTACAGTGGTGCCGTGCCAAGATAATATTACATTTGATGCCGTACCCAAACGATAGCGTACCAAATGGTAACCGATCCCAGAATATAATATTACATTTAGTACCGGACCAGGCGAAGTGTTTTAATTGGTGCCAGGCCAAACTATGGTACTATATTTGGTACTGTACCCAATATAAGTGCCCAAACAGTGCAAATTATTGTGTTATATTTGGTGTCGGACCAAACGATTGTATTACATTTATTGTCTGAAAACCCACGACACAACCAGACACAGGATTCGATCCTGAAAACCCACGACCAAGTGATGGTAGTATATTTGGTGCCGTGCAAACCTGTTTAACATTCTTTCGTACTGATAACCGGACCAGATTATAGTTTTATACATGCGCAGCGTTCAGTAGAGGTGTTGCTTTCCGTGTTCTGGATCACATCCGATTTCCTGGAAAAACAGTACTTCCAATTGCCAACTGGTTTTGCAAAATTCATCTTATCTATTGAATCACTCATATATACATATATATATATATATTTGGTGATATCTGGCTATGGCAAAAAATGCAGTAATATATATATATATATATATATATATATATATATTACTGCATTTTTTGCAATAGCCAGATGTCACCAAATAATATTATTAATGCTTATTTTGCACGGGCTCTTATTGATTTTAAAATATTATATAATAATAAAATACTCGGTGTACATTTGAAACAAGGTATAATAAGGAGCACAGAACGACAAATTAGTTTTCAGCGGGCCACTAAATATCCGTGGGCCCAGGGCTAGTGACCTAATTTGCCTATGGGTAAA
Organism: Sepioteuthis lessoniana; assembly: GCA_963585895.1. NCBI lineage: Eukaryota > Metazoa > Mollusca > Cephalopoda > Myopsida > Loliginidae > Sepioteuthis > Sepioteuthis lessoniana. The sequence continues at coordinate 5,042,960 of OY757923.1, read as the reverse complement.
TTCAGCCCAACTTCTCTCTCTCTCTCTCTCTCTCTCTCTCTCTCTCTCTCTCTCTCTTAAGAAAAGTTAACGGAAATTTAATTATTCCTTAGTTGTCCATCATATTAAAAAAAAGCTTCTTTACCAAAAAAAATGGTTATATATATATATATATATATATTGTAAAATATGTATATTAATATATTGTAAAATATATATATTGAGAGTGTTCGCCAATGCTCCGGGAGACCGGGGTTCAATCCTAGGGCGAGTCATACCAAAGACTCAAAAATGGTACTTGATGCCGCTTTGCTTACATTCAGCAATATAAGGTAAGCATCAAGGGTAAAGTAGAGCAGTCCAGGGAAAGAGTAGTACCTTCCGCTACACCTTGGTGTAGTAGCTTTTGAAAAGCGTCGACCAAGGTCGCCATCTTTACTTTTACTTTATATACATATATATATATTGTCATCAACAGACAGACTGTTTTACTGTATTACAACTCGTCAGTGTGGCTAGACACGCAGGACGCTTCAAGCTGGTATTGAAACCCGCTTAACTTTATTTACGCTTGACTTGGTATCTTAGCGCTCAGCAGTTTCGGTGACATACGCCAACTTAGGAATTATAACGCATTTGTATTCGCTTTCGTTCGTTTATATTTTACGCTATCGGATACCAGAGTACTCATTTCGTTAGAATATATGTACATAGATATGTGAGTGTGTGTGTGTGTGTGAGCGTGTGAGTGTGTGTGTGCACGTACAGATGGGAATATAACTCCGGAGCTGTACACCTACGTGTGAAATAGAATCTGATCTGAAATTTCAATTTATGTAATTAACATATATGTTTGTGTGTGTGTGTGTGCGCGCTAGTGTGAATGTATTTGTTTATGTGTGAGTGTGTGTGTGTGTGCGTGTGTGTGTGTGCACGTATGTACTGATGTAAATACAAATCCATAGTCATACACCTACTCGTGTGTGTGTGTGTGTGTGTGCGAGAGTTATTAAATCGGAAATTTTGGAGAACTTCTAAAAGGGCTTCATCAACATTTTCGACACCTCACCCGCCCAAATACTTCTCTGTCTTCTTTTTAAAAAAATACCAATTTATCCAGAACAGGATGTGATACAAGGCCAGTTTTCTAAAAATTTTAACATTTTTGAATTTGGAGTTTTCCTTCTCCTTGTTTGGTTGCCATACAAGGTTAACGAACAGACTTGACCGATAAAATGAAACGCAGTTTCTTCCAGGCTGCGGTCGTTTCGGTACTCCTATATGGATGCACTACTTGGATGCTAATTAAACGGCTGGAGAAAAGCTAGACGGCAATTAAACAAAAATGCTGCGAGCGATATTGAACAAGTCATGGAGGCAACACCCCACAAGGCACCAACTATACGGCCACTTGCCTTCCATCACAAAAACTATCCAAGTTAGACGGACCAGACATGCAGGACACTGCTGGAGAAGCAGGGACGAGCTCATAAGTGATGTACTCCTATGGACCCCCACATATGGCCGAGCAAAAGCAGGACGGCCAGCTCGAACATACTTACATCAGCTCTGTGAGGATACGGGATGTAGCCCTGAAGACCTACCAGAAGCGATGAACGGTAGGGAGGTGTGGCGAGAGAGGGTCAGGGATATCTGTGCTGGCAGCATGACATGATGATGATGATGACGACTCTTTACCCATAGCTGTTGAGAGAATAGCTGGATGCACAACTTTTTCAAGGTTATTAGCGCTTTGTGAAATGCAAACAGACTTGTCGAGAATTTTGAACTCTTTACTGGTGTGAAAAACTTGCAAGGAATTAAATAATAATAATAATAATAATAATTATTATTATCATTATTATTTATCATTATTATTATTATTATTTCTGAGAGCAGCACTGAATCACGCCATAAGGACTTTGTCAACGCAAAAATATTCACGACTCAACAAAACAGCAGATGTATGTTATGTAGTGATAGAGATGGAACCAGCAATCACATAATAAGCGAATGCATTAAGCTAGTACAAAAAGCGTATAAGACTAGACACGACTAGGTGGGCAAGATGATCCACTAGGAACTGTGCAAGAAGCTAAAGTTTGACTATATGAACAAATGATATATGCAAAACACAGAATTCATCCTGGAAAAAAAAGACGCACAAACTTCCCTGTGATTTTGAAATACAAACAGATCACCTAATCTCAGCTAGACAACCAGACCTTGCGATAGTCAAAAACAAAAACAATAAACTACCGAATAGGGGACTTTGCCGTCCTGGCTGACCACAGAGTGAAACTGAAAGAAAGGGGAAAGAAAGATAAGTACCTGGACGTTGTTAGAAAAATGAAAAACTTTGAAATATGAAAGTGACGGTGATACCAATTGTAATGGAGGCACTCGGTACAGTCACTAAAGGATTGATAAAAGGACTAACCCTGATGGGAATAACTTTCAAATGAGTGAAATAATAATAGCAAGTGTAGATTATGGGATGATAGATAGGAAACCATGAATCATATTATAAACAAATTTAGCAAACTAGCGCAAAGGGAGTATAAGACCAGACACAGCTGAGTGGCAAAGGTGATCCACAGGGAATTGGGTAAGGAATCGAAATTTAACCATACTACCAAATAGTACATGAACAAACCAGAATTCGTTTGGGAGAATGAGATGCGGAAAATTCTGTGGGATTTTCTGATACAGAAAATCCCAGCCAAAAGACCAGACCTAGTTAATGTTAACAAATAAAAGAAAACTTGCTTTAAAATGGGCTTTGCTATCCCAGTGGACCATAGAGTGTAAATGAGAGAAAACGAAAAGAGCTACAAGGACTTGAACCTTGCCAAAGAACTAAGAAAGGTGTGGAACAAGAAAGTAGCAGTGATACCCATAGTGATTGGCGCACTCAGAACGATCTCCAAAGGCTTGGAAAAGGGCTGGAATAGTTAGAGATCGGAGGACGAATCGAGATCATCCCAACCACAGCATTGTTGAGGATCAGCCAGAATACTAAGTTGGGTCCTATAGATCTGAGGAGACTTGCTGTCACTCAGACTCCAGTGAAAGACCCTCATGTAACGCTGGTGTGAAAAACTCACCAGGAGTATAGTCAGAAACATGGTATATGCGTAAACTAGAATATGTACTAGAAAAGTAGACGCGTAAGATTCTTCGGGAATCGCTAAATAACTTTCTGCAGACCAGACATTGTATTAATTAACAAGGAGAAAAGAACTTGTCGTGACGTAAATTTCACGGTTCCGGGAGATGACAGAATGAAAATAAAAAAGAGCGAAAAACGCAACAAATACTTGCATTTCACCAAAAGCCGAGAAAACTTGGGGACATAAAATGACAGTAATACCAATCTTAAGCGGAGCACTTGGAACACTACATTAGGATATGGAAAAGAAACTTGGTAACTGGAGATTAGATTAATAATCAAGATCATACTGACTACAGCATTGCAAAAATCAGTTAGAAAACTTTGAAGAGTCCCGGAGACATTTGCTGTCACTTGGGCTTCAGTGATCCTATTTACCCAACCCCTCCGCTCGGGCAGGATATGACACAAGGTCAATTTTAAGCGGAGTTTAACAGGTTTGAATTCAGAGTTTTCCTTCTCCTAGACTAGTTGCCTCACCAAGGCTGAAGAACCTAGTCTGCCCTACTATTTACCCATAGCTGGAGGGAGAATAATTGGATTCATACCTTTCCCAAGGGTATTAGTGCTATGTGAAATGCAATCAGTCCAGGATTTGAACTCGTGTCGCCGTGTCCAATTCCTGCGACGATAACAATTACACCACGGGCACCTCCCGTGGGCTTCAGTGATGGCCATGAGTTAAAGCTGGTGTAAAAATCTTGCAATGTGCAAAATAATAAGTGTGTGTGCGTGCATTGAAACAGCTGTCATGGATTTTTTTAAAATATTGATCATATTGATAATTGATTATAATAATTATCATATTACACCCCACTCTCACTCTCTCTCTCTCTGTCTCTCTGTCTCTGTCTCTCTCTCTCTCTCCCATAGGGGGGTATTCTCGTGGTGTAATGGTTAAAGCTATGGACTGCAGAATCATAGTAAGCGATTTCGTACTCCAGTCGCGGAATTACGTTCACTTTCGGGCAAATACCCTTAGGAAAGGTATGAACCCCCTTATCCCCTCAGCTATGGGTTAAATAGTACCACTACTGTTCTTCAAAGAGAATAGCTTTGGCATTGAATAACCTACAATAGTTGATATGTCATTAAACAAAGAAACCAAACCAAACCTCTCTCTCATATATATATATATATACGTGTGTGTGTGTGCATGTGTTTTGTGAGCGTTTAATCATGCTTATAGATAACTGTATTGTATAGGGCCTTATAGATGGATATATATGAACCAGTGAAATAGTTAGATAGAGAAATAAATAGATATAAAAGATTATTACAAAAATGTATGTTTTATCTGCGTATTTATATTTTTGTGAATGTGTCTACGTGTTCTTTCTATACAGGTATCTTCGTGCTACTTTTTGTGTGTGTGTGTGTGTGTGTGTGTGTGTGTGTGTGTGTGTGTGTGTGTGTGTGTGTGTGTGTGTGTGTGTGACCATTCTATGAACTTGTCACTGTGTGTGTGTGTCTGTGTGTGACTATTGTATGAACTTGTGTCACTCTGTGTGTGTGTGTGTGTGTGTGTGTGTTAAGAAAGGGTTGTGGTGTGGCCTTATGTTGTGGGTAGAAATAAAAAGCAAGTGGAAGAGGTCATTCGGTATGATTCTGTTGGTGGTATTTAACTCTGGGAAAAACTGGTTTTGTCGTACAAATAACACCGACAGCAGGAGCAGTAGCAGCAGCAGCAGCAGCAGAAGAAGAAGAAGAAGAAGAAGAAGAAGAAGAAGACAATAGGAAAAAGAAGAAAAGATGAAGAAGAATATTGCCGACGCATTCGTAATCACGCTCTTGTTAGTAACTCCAATCGAAGCATGAATACGTCTCTCTCTCTCTCTCTCTCTTTCTCTCTCTCTCTCTCAATCTCTTTCTCTCTCTCTCTCTCAATCTCTTTCTCTCTCTCTCTCTCTTTCTCTATCTATCTATCTATGTGTATGTGTGTGTGTGTCTATGTATGTGTGGGTAACCAGTATTCCCACACTATACGGCACACGGCCCAAGACCGCAATATAGGGTGGGTTATCCAAAAATTGCTGCAAACAGCTACGTGCAACCCAAACCCTTCCCTTGGTCTTGATATGCATATGACAGTTATCTCGTCACTACACTTGAATTATATGTTTCCGGCCACGAATGGCCATTAATCGATGAATAAGTTATTGAGACTGCACGCCACTGCATTTTTAAATAAGTCAGTAAAACCTGAAATAATATTGCCTTATACTAGGACGATATTAAAAATACATTAAAAACTAAATACCTCTAACCCAGTCGGCTGGGGCTGTAGAATACACCGACTGTATCGCTGCAGAGGAGTAAAACCTCGTAACGAGTGTCTCGGATATGACATTGAACAATCTGATGGCGAGGCTTCAAACTTAGAGATTTGGGGAATGAGTATACCCCTTCATTGTCATTGCTCTCAGGACCACTCTGACCCGGAGTGAAAGCACCTGATAGAGCCCTTTCTATTGGTCTAATAGAACTGTTTGACACGGAAACTGTTTGCTAATAAATGAGTTGCAATAAATTGAATTTTTAGGAATACAACTCTTTTACCATTAACAGTGTATTAGCAAATGACTGCCTGATTGAATAGTTAGTGATACGTTGCAATACTTAGAACCATTGAACTGTGTGGAAGTAAATAGTATTCAATAGAATTATTAGTGTTAAATTGCAATATTTGTGACCGCCTAACTGTGTGCAAACAAATTAGTATTGAATAGACCTATAATAGAATTATAACTATAAATAACAATAGTTGCAACCATTTCACTGTGGAGAACCAATTGCAATACTAGTATGCAAACAAATTAGCACTCATTCATTAAAAATGAAAGTACCTACAAATTATTCCCATCCAAATCATATGTATATCCATTTAAATATGTGTAAATAAATGAATCATGTTAAATTGTGACTGTTGAAACTATTTACCTTTGAGCGAACAAATGAATAATAGTTAATAAAATTATTCGTATTAGGTCGAAATACTTGAAACAATTTAGCTCCGCGTGCAAAAAAAAAAAAAAAAAAATTGTGACTGTTATATATACATGAAACTATTTACCTTTGAGCGAACAAATGAATAATAGTTAATAAAATTATTCGTATTAGGTCGAAATACTTGAAACAATTTAGCTCCGCGCGCAAAAAAAAAAAAAAAAAAAAAATTGTGACTGTTATATATACATGAGACTATTTACCTTTGAGCGAACAAATGAATAATAGTTAATAAAATTATTCGTATTAGGTCGGAATACTTGAAACAATTTAGCTCCGCGCGCAAAAATAAATAAATAAATAAAATAAAAATAAGAGCTCTGCCTCGTTTAGAAATGTTTTTAACAAAATTTGTTTCCAAATCATATATATTTTATATATTTGATATATACGTATAAATAGGATTTTACATAAAATAACCTACGATGCATAAAACCCAGCCAAACCAAATCATATTTATTTGATGTAAATGTATAAAGACGATTTGAAATTAAATAACCAACATAGGTTGATGTGCCATAAAACCCAACCCAAACTGAAACCCCCAAAATACCTCGAAATACGGGAATTATGTGGTCATTGCAAAGTTTTCAAGTGTTCACTCGTCAAAACAGATTATTTGCTTAGAAACAAGTGTCAAGAATCAAAATACTAATCCTTAAAATGTGCGGAAAAGTGGGAATTATTTTTGACCGAATTTGAACTTCGACTGATTGTGTCAGAGACAACACATCTGCTACAAACTTGATTGAAAAAGCTTATGTAAAGATAAAGGAACACACACATGTACGCATATATATATATATATATATATATAGAGAGAGAGAGAGAGAGAGAGAGAGTGTGTGTGTTTTAACATGAACATTTAAATGCACACCTACACATACATATTAAGCGTGTACGAAAAACTGCCAGCATCCTAGAGACGAAATACATTAAGAACTGGTTTGTTTGTTTGTTCATAATTTAAAAATCAGTAACCTTTTCCATACATATGATAGATACACAAATAGATAAATATGAACAGACGATAGATAGATAGATAGATAGATAGATAGATATTTGCATCTACTAATTTGTTTGTTTGTTTGTTCATAAATGAAAAATTAGTAACCTTTTCCATACATATGATAGATACACAAATAGATAGATATGAACAGACGGTGATTGATTGATAGATAAATAGCTGTGAACAGATCGAGATAGATAGATAGATAGATAGATAGATAGATAGATAGATAGATGTGAACCAGATAGATAGATAGATAGATATTTGCATCTGCTAATTCTTTAAAAGTTGCCGATAAGGATTCATCGCTCATTAATTGATCAGAGATGTAATACTAATAAAGCCTTGTTACATCAATAAACTAGTAAATACATAAAAACCCAAAGTAAATTACGAATGAATTAAAAGAAAAAAAAAACAGCACCATGAAATAAACCGAACGTAACCATACAATACTGTTTAATATAACTGAATTCAACATTTCATATTTTATTGTTCCACTAGAGTCTAACTGATGCTGATAACAGCAAAATACTCGGGCTACTTTAAGAGAGTCCTTGCTTACACCTGTTCTGTTTAATCAGAGCTCGATGTAGCGTACACATACATACACATACACACATACTCATACATACGACACACACGCACGCACTAACATACGACACACACGCACGCACACGAACACGAACGCAAGATTTACAGAGACACTGATTACACAACATACACGGAAATGTAATGAGATACTATATGACAGTGAATGTCTAAATTATAAGCGTATTTACGTGAATCTTTCTCTCTCTCTCTCTCTCTCTCTCTCTCTCTCTCTCTCTCTCTCTCTCTCCACTCACACACACACACATATACATAAATATACGGGATGCTTAAAAAAGGAACTCTTGAATGAGAGGGAGTTATATTTCAATCACCCAGTATATATATACATATATATATGTTTGTGTGTGTGTGTATGTATATATATATTTATTAAAATGATGTTATAGACATTACGACTTCTTCAGGAGATTTTGAATGGTAACGTTTCAGAGGTTGATTTTATAGTTTAGATTGTTTTGATTGGATGTGGTCTTTTTTAGTTCCAGGATTTGTGTCTGAGAACGTCTCAGAGGAGTTAATTGTCCGTAGAGACCTCTGCTTTAAGTAAATGTTCTTTGTATATATAAGTATATATCTTAGTGTGTGTGTGTGTGTGTGAGAGAGAGAGAGAGAGAAAGAGAGACGGAGAGAGAGAGAGAGACAGAGAGAGAGACAGAGAAATAAGTAAGAGGGACTGATTGACTGAATTTAAAGGCATGTCAATCCATCTCGGGTAATTCTATATGAAGAGGTTAGGGAATAGCATTCATTGTACGTTCATCATTTTTTGTGTAGTTTCCTAATAGATTTTTTTGTGGTTCTATCAAATGAGAATAGTTTTTAACAGATTTATTCGACCCATAGTTGGGACCCTTAGATGCACAATGACTCTGGGTCAGATTGTGTGTACATATAAATACATTTATGTAAATATACTCAAGATAGGATTCTGTTTAATTTTGTTTAATCCCAAATTTTGTCTATAAATGTTCAATAGGAGTTTATTGTCTGTGAAGACCTTTGGTCTCCGTAAATTTACACACATATATATATATATATATATATGTGTGTGTGTGTGTGTGTGTGTGTGTGTGTGTGTGTGTGTGTGTGTGTGTGTGTGTGTGTGTATCCTCTGTATGTACGTGTATGTGTGCGTACAAATACATGCACATACCCTTATATACATTGCACAGTCGGCTGGGGCTGCTGAATACACCAACTATGCAATTGATCTCTCTCTCTCTCTCTCTCTCTCTCTCTCTCTCTCTCTCTCTCTCTCTCTCTCTCTCTCTCTGAGCATACACACGTACATATGAATGTACACCCATGCATGCATTCACATATATGATTTATCAAGAGTATTGGGTAAGTTTGAAAGGTATGAGAAGTTATAAAAAGAACGGGAGGCGAATTTATGAGGAAGAAAAGAAAGAAGGAAAAATAATAAAAAGAAAAAGCAGGCAGAGAGTCTACGGAACAGCCAGCTGACCTCTGACGAGTCAGGTCAAAGCACTCAGTGTCTGTCAGCCAGTCACGGGTAAATGACTATGGTAATTAAAAATGACAAGAAAAAAACTGGCGGTCCTAAATTTTCTGCGCATGTGTGGAACCACTGGAAACGAGTATTTCCTGTTTCCTATTCCAGGTGAAAGTAAGGGTGCGATTCGGGGTGAAAGTTAATTAACCCGGAGATGTGACGAGGTAAAGACGATAGTGAATGCAAGCCAGGACAATATGAAGATAGTCGAAAGTTGTTTGGGGTTAACTCCGAACATAGATCTCAGACTAAACGCAAACCCGTAAAAACGTAACCAGTGAACAAGCACGTTCGAGCTAGAACAGAAAACCAGAAAGAAAATTCAATGTCTGTCTCTGCTCTCTTTCTCCTCATGACATGTTGTTTCTCTTTGTCTAGCTAAAGCGGGTGACTCAGTTTTTATACTCTGTTTCTTTCTCTCGGCAACTGCCTTTAAACTGTAGTAGGGAATAAACTTTTGTGTTAGTTAACTAAGACAGAGTTTTATGTTCGTCACCTTTTCCCATAGTGAAGTTACAACAGGGTCCAACGACCCCTAAAGACGGAGTGATACACGCATAAACCCGTTCCTCACGTTGTGGTACGAGTAGACATCAGTATTGTATCCATCATTACATCATTATTTAAAGTCTTTTTTTTACTGGATTCGTAAAAGTGTTTTGATACATAAAGTTTTTATATTTTCTGTGAATTTAATGTTGCTTTTATGTAAAGAGAATTGTTCAGTGCTTGATTGCATCATCATCATCATGTCGTGCGCCCAGCACGGATATCTCTGACCCTCTCTCTCCACGTCTCCCTATCATTCATCACCTCTGGCAGGTCTTCAGGGTTACATCCCGTATCATCACATAGCTGCTGTATGTATGTTCGAGCTGGTCGTCCTGCTTTTGATTGGCCATATGCGGGGGTCCACAGGGGTGCATCACTTACGAGCTCGTCCTTGCTTCTCCAGAAGTGTCCGGCATATCTGGTTCGTCTAGCTTGGATAGTTTTCGTGATAGGTGGTAGGTGACCGTATAGTTGGTGCCTTGTGGGGTGTTGCTGCTAGGACTTGTTTAATATTGCTCTTAACATTCTTGTATAATTGCCGTCTAGCTTCTTCTCCAGCCGTTTAGTCAGCGTCCAAGTAGTGCATCCATATAGCAGTATCGACACGTCCGCAGCCTGGAAGAAACTGCATTTCATTTTATCGGTCAGGTCTGATTTCCATATGATCGAAAGCCTATCGATAGCTGTCCATACCTTCGTTAGCCGTGTGTCGATGTCTTTTTCGGTTTTCCTAGGTAGGTGAATTTGTCAACCAGTTTCAGAGAAGTTCAGTCTAGTGTGGAGATGTCACCTTTCTGATTAAAGCACATAAATTCAGTTTTGTGTGCATTAACATGGAGGCCAATGCCGATTCACTGTATATCTCTTTAGAGTTAGTACATTTGATTATTATGATTTTATAGAGTTTAATGGAAGAAAAGTGTGTGTGGTGGAATCTCTGTGGTATTATTCATTTTAAGTTTTTAAACAGCAATCAGACACTTAATACAGACTTATATTCTCAAAAGCTGCAACATTTGTGTGAAAATCTTCGAAGAAAAAGCCCCGCGTTCGTCAATCGGAGAAATTTGGTACTTCTCCCAAATAACGCTAAGAATTACAATATTGGATTTAGGCTGATCTCTTCCCCATTCACCATATTCACCAGACATTGCAACAAGTGATTTCCATCTTTTTCTTTCTCAACAAAATACTCTGATTGATTGAAAAGAAATTTTCAAGAAGATCAGCTGAAAACGTTTCTGTAACATTTCTTGAGCTCATAACCAGCTGAATTCTAGTTGAGAGGAATCAACAAGTTACCTGATGAATGGCAAAAGGTGATTCAAAATAATGGTAATTACACAATTAATTGATATTGATTCAACAGAAAATTAATCCAATTAGTTTTTCTTCATCTAGATTTATAAGAAGTAATATATGGGTGCCCCATACACGTGGCCTTGTGGCAAAACTAAGCAAAGTAAATAATAAATAACCACACACACACACACACACATATATATATATATGTATAAATCTTTTTATCAAGCCTTGCTCATGCATATATTATGTTCACCTCTTTCTCTCTCTCCCTCTCTCTCTTTCTCTCTCTTTCTCTCTTTGTGTGTGTGGGGGGGGAGTGTGTATAGTGTGTCCCAAAAGACACAAGCATGTATATGAAATCTATATCTATATCTCTCTATGTAATTTAGCGGTAATGTATCATACAGTTATTCCCGCTATTATAAACTCTGTTCGACTTATTTAAGGGAAACGAAGACGCTGTACTTACAAAAAGGAGCCTCACCAACCTTCCTCAGACCTTACTGCCAACGCAGATCCCACAGACCATCCACTCACCAACCCTAAAATAAGTGTTGAATGAATGGCGACCAACAATTGCCAGTCTTTTGATAGTTACCACGTGTCCTAGATAAATAGATAAGTATTTCTAAAAAGTATTGCAGGTTCTCCTTGTCGACAAGAATACTGTTGTGAAAGAAAATTTTCTGTTATGACTGAAAGATTGTATAGCATCATATACACAACTGGTCTACCTATCTTTAAAATAGATATCCGAAATACACCCCTGACTCCGTCGTCTGAGCTTTTACTTAATCAACTTAAGATAATTTTGCTTAAAGATCCTAACTCTTACGTATTTGATTTCGATGCAATCAATCAATCAATATATACATGTATATATACGAGGGTCATTCCATTTTTTAGGAATTTTTTCCGTAAATGTAATAATTACTTTATTTGTTTATAGCAAAAATTATTTTAATCTCACAAAAATATTTGTTTTGAGACAATTTAAAATGGCTGTAAATCAAATAGAAAGCTTTGAGACTTAACAGAGGTGTTATCAAATTTTTGCTGGCTGGAAAGGGCAAATTATGTGAAATCTATGAAAAAAAAAATGTGAGTACGTGGAGAAGCATGTTTTAGGCAAAAAAAAAAAATGTTTACAATTAGACTTAAGTCAAAAAGACAAACATCTCCGGCAAAGAAAAAATTCCGGGCGCAGCAGCAAGTAAAACGGTGATGCTGACAGTGTTCTGGTACATGAAAGGACACATGACTACTGATTTCATGGAAAAGGGTTGTAAACAGTGCCTCTAATTGCAAACTCCATTGGCAAAATTTCCCTTATACACCTTTACTGACAGTTGTGACTAGAAATTTTCATTTTTAGAATAATATTTCCGTCAAATATATCAAATCTTTTACGGAGACGCTCTATTACCAATCATAAAAATGATCGAAAAACAATGGATCAAACACTATATCAATTCTGAAAACCTATAAAGATATATTCAAATTAGGAGGCGGTCGTGGTGTAATGGATATCGTCGACCCGAATTCAAATGCTAAACAAGGCTGTTTGCATTTCTCAGAGCACAAATACTTTTGGGAAAAGTGTCCACCCAAATATTCCCCCTCCAGGTATGGGTAAATAGTTGGGAAGACTAGGGTTTTAAACTTATGTTATGGCAACAACTCCAAGAGAAGGAAAACGCCGAATTCAAACCAGTTAAAATCTGTTTAAAAGTTAACTTAGTGTCGCATCCAGCTCGTGCAGAGGATTGGTAAATATGTACATGCAAATCACGAACACTAAATGGACTCAATGACAAATCAAACAACTCCTAAAAGACTCTTCTTCCGCTCATAAACTAGTTGAATGCTAATTAAGATGAATCACCTCATCATCATCATCATCATCATATCGCACTGGTAGCACGGATATCCCTGACCCTCTCTCGCCACTTCTCCCTATCGTTCATCGCCCTAGGTAGTTCTTCAGGACAACATCCCGTATCCTCACATAGCGGCTGAATGTTCGTTCGTGCTGGTCGTCCTGCTTTTGCGCGGCCATGTGTGGGGATCCATAAGAGTACATCTCTTATGAGTTCATCTCTGCTTCTCCAGCAGTGTCCTGCATGTCTGGTTCGACTAACTTGAATAGTTTTCGTGATAGGAGGCAGGTGGCCGTACAGTTGGTGTCTTGTGGGGTTTTGCTGCCAGGACTTGTTCAGGATTGCACGCAGCATTCTTGTGTAATTGCCATCTAGCTTCTTCTCCAGTCGTTTTGTTAGCGTCCATGTAGTGCAGCCATATAGCAGTATCGATGTGACCGCTGCCTGGAAGAAACTGCGTTTCATTTTATCGGTTAGGTCTGATTTCCATATAATCGATAGCCTATTGATAGCTCTCCAAGCTTTCGTTAACCTCGTTTCGATGTCCTTTTCGGTTGATTCGACGCTGCTTCCTAGGTAAGTGAATTTGTCTACTAGTTTAAGAGGGGTTCCTTCTAGAGTGGAGATCTCCCCCGTTTGGTTATAGCACATATATTCCGTTTTGTGTGCATTAACATAGAGGCCTATGCTTGCTGCTGCTCGTTCCAAAATATGCAGAAGTGTTTCGGCTTGGTCAGGTGTATTTGACAGTATCGCTATGTCATCGGCGTAGTCGGCGTCGGTAATTGTTGTTGCGGGGTACCTTCTGCTTCTTTTCTTCGTCAGTTCGAAGCCATTCTCTTTGATTTTGTCAATCGATGTTCTAAGTAGGTAGTCTAGACAAATGATATAGAGGTACGGGGCCAACGTGTCCCCTTGTAGTACTCCTGCTACAATGTCAAGTATTCTGTGTCTCCATCCGGATTCTACGGATGGCTAATATTTGTGAGGTCGTGGATCTATTTCTTCGGAAGCCATTTTGGTTTTTTCTAAGTATGTTGTCGATTTTGGGTTCTATGCGGTTTCGTAGTAGGGCATTGTAGATTTTGGCTGCTATGGATGTAAGTTTTATGCCTCGGTAGTTTTTGGCTAATCCGAGGTCCCCCTTTTTTGGGAAGGGGAGTATGCATCCCTTCATCCATCTATCTATCGGATTTTGATTGTATACTGCGTTGCAGTGGCGGAGCAGTATGTCGTCGAATTGTCTGGTCTTCCATACTTCCGGGGGAATTTCGTCCAGCCCTGCAGCTTTCCTCTTTTTAATTTTTCTGAGAACCGAGTCGAGTTCTTCTTGTGTGAACGGTCCTAGTTTAATGTCTAATTGTTTGCTAATTATTCTGGTGATTGGTTCATGTGTTATTTTTGGTGGGTTTCCAAGTAAGTTTTCGAAGTGCTGTTTCCACAGTTTTATTCTTTCTTGTTGGTTTGCTGCTTTAAGTTTTGCTTTGGCTGTGTTCTTTCTTCTGCTCACTTCGTTTATTGTTTGCCAGACTATTCTAGATTGTCTATCTTCCACCGAGTCTCTAATCTTATCTATCTGATTTTGAATGTATTCTGTCTGTTCCTTTATATATATACCTGCTAATTGATATTGTGCCGTTTTTACTTTTAAGGCACCGGATAAATGTCGAAAAATAACATTACTGTCCAAGAGTAAGCAAAAAAAAGGACTCGATACTACAGGAGAGGCCTACCCAATTATTAGAAAGGATCATTTTAAAAATATAAACTAATAGTTACAAAAAGTTTCACGCCTGTATGGTAATCCTCAAACGTTTAAACAATGTTCCCACTCAGCAAGACACAGGCTATTTCTGTAAATTTATTCTTACCACTTTCGTCCACAGTAATGTTAGTCTGACGGTTGATTGCACAATTTGTTTTGTACCAGCACTTAGAAACTACTTAGGATATTTTATGTAATAATTAATCTGTAGCTTTTTGTATTTAGTGAAAATATTTTTTTTTATAAAAATATGATTTATTTAAAAACTATTAATTCAAAAAATGAAGGAACAATATAGCTAACTCATACACCTGAACCTGCGCAAAAACAACATTCCAACCCGGACTACTGATCGTATATTGGGCCCGGAGTTCTGATAATCATGTATGAGCTTTCAAGTGTTAACTTATTATCCGGTGTTGATCAGTAACTAAAAAAAACCCAAAACTGAAAATTTTTCTGTAATCTTTAACTTTAATAGCTTTTCCATTTCAGTCTGATTTGAAATAGAAGGTTATTAACTTTAAAGAATGATTCTAAGTTTCATAATTCCATTCCATCTATCATATCTGCCCTGAAGATGTTTTTTAAAAAAAGAACGAAAATAAGCAAAACATCGGCACATTATCATATATCAAAAATACATCCTCTGAATATTTTTCCTATCATATATATATATATATATATATACGAAGTGCCTTTTATAACATTCCAGAGTTTTTTCGTATGGGCATATTTATTGATAGTACACACATGAAACTCTAGTCCCAATCGAAGTAATCTTCTCCGGCTGCAATGCACTTGTTGTACCGTTTCAACAACTTCTGGAAGGCCCCATCGAAGACCTCTTGTGTGAGCGTGTCAATCACCTTCGTCCCAGCCTCTTTCATCTCCTCAATTGTCTCACAACGACGACAGCCTCTGAGCTTACGGAATAACCAAAAGTCACTGGGAGTAACGTCTGGACTATAGGGAGGGGGAGGAACTGTCTTGATGCTCATCTTGGTCAAATAGTCTGTGACAAGGATGGAGTTGTAAACTGGTGCATTGTTCTGGTGGAAATGCCACTGACCAGATTTGAAGAGTGCTGGTCTCTTCCGACGGAATCTCTTCCTGAATTCCCTTAAAACCTCAACATAGTATTCTTTGTTGACTGTCTGTCCAGTGAGAACCCAGTGCATGTAGATCGTGCCAGTGCTGTCAAAAAAAAAGTGACCATCAAAAGTTTGTGGGTGAATTTGCTCTGGCTGGCCTTCTTGGGTCTGGGATAGCCAGCATGCTTCCACTGGGAACTCTGTCTCTTAGTCGAAAAGCAGTGTGAAGCATTCCATACGTTTCTGTGGCATTTTTTTCCAAGTTTAAAACAGAATTTTATTGCATATCGTTCTTCTAAAGTGTCCTCACGTCCAGACTGCATTTTTGAAATTCACCAGCTGTGACAATCAGGTTTTAGCAGGGTGTATTCCAATTCCTGCTGAAGCCGTTCATTTGAAGCTGAAGTCATAAAATTTGGTCTGTCATCTCATAAGATGTATAGCAATAATATACTGAATTTTCAAGAGTCTTCGACAATTTTAAATGCCTGTACAAAAAAGTCTGAAAACTTATTGAAGGCACCTCGTATATTTACTCTTAATACAACTAGAGTGAAAAAGAATAGCAACCACGATGGTACCGACCAATCCGAGATGAGTGGCTGTATAAATGTTATTTGGATTTAGCTTTCTTTAAATGATATTATTTCAAATTTTTCTTTAGACAGATTTGATATTTCTTTGAAGTTCATCTCCGCAGTTGTGTTTCCTGATCTTTTTACATTCAACAGACAGGAAGACGCACACACACACACACACACACACACACACACACAAATTTATATATAGACATATAGATATCATCGCTGTCATGTCACAAATTTGACAGATGAAAAAGTGAGAAATTGGTTATTAGTACATTTTAGAAGTAAAACTAATTTATTTACAACGTATAATGAATGTGCACGTCTGTGTGTGTGTGTGTGTGGAATCAGCGTACGATTTGGCAAATAGAAATGACCGCTCGTTAACAAATTCCTTAGGTATCTACAAAGGAACTAAAAGTAGATAAAACAAGCGAAAAGAGGCAACATAAAAGAGGGGAACAAGATCAGGTGTTTCCTGAGATCAAAGGTGGAAAGTAAAAGGGCAAGAGTGATTCTGACGTCATCGACCAATTCGTTTCACACTATCATTGTGAATGGTTAAAAGACGAGAAAAACCATGGTCGATAACGGAAGGCTTCGAGGCATGGTTCTGTATGGACAATTCAGTACTCGTATACTCTCTCTCTCACACACACATACCTATATATATTTGAGAACTTTAGCGAAGGAATTATCGGTTGCTACTCGCGTAATACAAAGTTCTAACTAACAGAGGACTATGTTCTTCGATGGCGTAAAATGTAAACAAAAGGAATATACGTTAAATTCTTTAGTTTGTGTTGGGTCTGTTGTTGGCTCTGATGTTGTTATTAGGCTGACGTAAATTTAGCTGGGTTTTGAGCCCAGCTTGAAGCGTCTTGAGTGTCTAGCTCTACTGATGAGTTGTGATACAACGAAACAGTCTGTCTGTGGATAACAACATATAAGCTCCCCAAACGGGGGTTGAACTCTTTAGCTAATGAATTATCGATTGCCATACGCGTAATGCAAAGTTTTTCAAACTAATTGAACATTTTGTTTTCTGATTGTACAAAGTGTAAACAAAAGTAAGTTAATTCATATACGTTAAATTCCCTAGCTTGCGTTGGGGCTGTTGATGTTTGTGCAGTAATTTTATCAGGCTGACGTAAAATTAGCCGGATTTCTATCCCAGCTTGAAGCGTCTCGCGTGTCTAGCCATCCTGATGAGTGATGAAACAACAAAACAGTCTATGGATGACAATGTATATATATATATATATACTCAAGTCATGCTAACAACATGCAGTTCCCACACTCACTTTCTCTCCCTCCATCACTCCTGGTAAGTCCTCTAGACTTTATCCAGTGTCCGTACGGAGCTGATCTATGTAAATCTTTACTGGCCAGCCAACACTGGTGACTTCATTAATAAGACTCCATAAGAGAAAGTCTTCTACATATATCATATCCTTATATCACCAGCAATGTCCTCCATTTCTTGTTCGCCTTGGTTTGTGAGATGGGAGGTAGGTGGCCGTATCACTGTAGTATGTTTGTTCAAAACAAGTTTTTTCTCCATACGTTTCATTAAGTTGGAAGTGGCGTCTTCTTGTTTAAAATTCATGAACTCTGTTTTTTTTTTTTTTTTGTTGCGCTCACGCAAAAGCAATGCCTCTTGCTGCTTGCTCCTGGCTGTGCAGTAAGGATTCAGCATGGGCAGGTGTATTTGCAAGAAGCGGTAGATCATCTGCGTAGTCTGCCTCTATGCAAAAGCCTTCGATCACTTCAAAGTATTGGGCATTCATAATTAATTCCTAGCTTTTTGGCAGTTGAAACATTGACTCTTATGAAGTCATTTCCCTACCTAATTATTAGATATAGTTGCAGTGGGACCTGAATGAGAAGGGAAGATGCAAGGCATATTTTAAAAAAAAAAAAGCATTCACAATGAAACGGCGTTCATTAAGCCAGAAATGAAAACGGAAGTAAACAAAATCGCTTTCTTGGTATTCGACACGCATATTCCGATGTGCATTCCATTGGCCGCAGAATGTTTTTCATATGGTGCAAATCTAATCCCTCGTATGTCTTGTAATTTCCTCCACTTACTCAAATTTTACCAATGAAATAAATCTTCAATTTAAGCAACTACAAAAAGTCGCAGAGAACTAGATATGATGAATATAGAAAGCGTGACAGTCTTTTGTTGCTGTGTTTTGTCTCAAACAGCTGATCTAAGAGTATCGTGACTGGCCCAGGTTGAGCCATACTAAAGACTCAAAACATGGTACTTGATACCGCCTTGCTTAACACTCAGGTACAGTATAAGCTACTAATCAAGGGTAAAGTGGAGCAAGCCAGGGAATAGAGTAGTGCCCTCCCCAACACTTCCGTGTTGTATTTATTTAAAAGGGAGGCATCGGGTTGCCCCCGACTCCGGTCGCCAACTTTACTTTTACTTATAAACAGATAGATAGATAAATAGATAGATAAGTGTTTGTGGGGTTATATATTAGTAAATTATGGCCATATGAACATAATTACGTGTTAATATATATATATATATATATATATATATATATATATATATATATATATTTCGGTAATAGAACATATATAGATCTAAGTAAACACAGAGTCAACGGCACTAAGTGTTTGTCAGTTTCTCATCTATGTGATCATAAGACTAAGCATATATCATCATCAAATCCTACCGGATTCCGTTCTCTCTCTCTCTCTCTCTCTCTCTCTCTCTCTCTCTCTCTCTCTCTCTCTCTCTCTTATTATGCAAGATTCTACAATCTGTCCGTGTTGATTGTATAAAATCTCTTTCATGTTTATAGATACGCTTTTTGATGGGTCTCACCAACGTAGAATTTATTACGGTTATTATTAGAGATCATCATCATCATCATGTCGTGCCGCCAGCACGGATATCCCTGACCCTCTCTCGCCACTTCTCCCTATCGTTCATCGCTTCTGGCAGGTCCTCAGGGATACATCCCGTATCCTCACAGAGCTGCTGTATGTATGTTCGAGATGGTCGTCCTGCCTTTGCTCGGCCATATGAGGGGGTCCATTGGAGTACATCCCTTATGAGCTCGTCCCTGCTTCTTCAGCAGTGTCCTCTTGCATGTCTGGTCCGTCTAATTTGGATAGTTTTCGTGATGGGAGGTAGGTGGCCTTATAGTTGGTGCTTTGTGGGGTGTTGCCTCTAGGACTTGTTCAATACTGCTCGCAGCATTCTTGTGTAGTGGCTGTCTAGCTTTTTCTCCAGTCGTTTAGTTAGCGTCCATGTAGTGCATCCATATAGCAGTATCAAGACGACCGCTGCTTGGAAGAAACTGCGTTTCATTTTATCGGTCAGTTCTGACTTTCATATGCCCGATAGCTTATCAATAGCTCTCTATGCCTTCGTTAGCCGCATGTCGATGTCTTTTTCGGTTGATGAGACACTGCTTCCTAGGTAGGTGAACTTGTCTACTAGTTTCAGAGAGCTACCGCTTAGTGTGGAAATTTCGCCTGTTTGATTAAAGCACATGCATTCCGTTTTGTGTGCATTGACATGGAGGCCAATGCATAGAACCAAAAAAAATTATTAGAGATAGTATATATATATATATATATATACATCTGTGGTTTTGTTGATGTTATTTTTATTATGCTGTTGAAAATCGGTAAAATAATATATCTTTCTTCTTATTTGAATGATTTTATTTCTGATAATGTTGTAATGTTATAGATATGTTGGCACAGTCACCTTGGCCTGTAGAATACATCGACTGTATCTCAAGATTCCCCCAACGAGTGTCCTAGATATGATACTAAACACTCTGATGGTGAGGCTCCAGTAATGCTGGTGTTTGGGGTAAGGTGGAGTATTCCTTAATTGCCATCGCTCCCAGGTTCACTCTAGTTCGGAGTGGTCGCACCTGACAGGATCTCATCTATGGGCCAAGTAGAACTAAACGGTCTGCTTATGCTAAACTGAATTGTTTGATATAAAACTTTTTTGACATTTAAATTACGTACTTATGCAAAACTGAATAGAAATAGAACTGTTTTTACATTTAACTATGTGCAAACAAAAACTATACTTTTGCTAAACTGGATTGTTTGAAATAAAACTGTTTTAATATTTAAACTGAGTATTTATGCTAAAGTGAATTGTTTAAAATAGAACTGTTTTGACCTTTAAACTGCGTACTTATGCTAGACTGAATAGTTTGAAATAGAACTGATAATATGTATAAAAAGGAATTTGGCATTAAATAACCAACAATGGTTATTTGATGCCATAAAACAAACCAAAACAAACAATAGATTTGTTTGTTTGTTAGTTTGTTCTAAAAGATTTTATTTTAGCACGTTGCATAAAAGTCTTGGATATTATTGCTGTGCAAAGGAATTTTCTATGTATTTGAATTCGTCAAAATATCTTGGACTACATATCCTAAAAGATCAAAGATATAATATAATAGCTCAGATTTTAATATTGGTATTGTGATGTGAGTAAAAATGGATACGGTTTATTCATATTTGTATATTCATGCAAAACTTTAAATCCTAAGTTATTGTTAATCAGAAATTTCCAAACCTGAAATATTTTTGGATTCTGTGTTTTTATTTCTCCTTGATCGATTAGAGAATCCAGTCTGCCCGACTATTTTACTCGTTACCTGAAGTGAAAAGAGATGGGTTCTTGCCTTTCATATAGGGGAAATGAAATGCAGTGTTTCAATCAGCTTCATCCAGAAGTTGAACATTTTCGTCAACGATAGCCATGTGGCCACTGTAAGATAGATAGATAAATAGATAGATAGATATGAACAGATCGAGATAGATAGATAGATAGATAGATATGTGCAAATGTTTCAAGTCTATTATGTTCTATATTTTTTTCCTAATACCATTTTTAGGCAAAAAAAATCATATTCTAAGCAATTTCTATTCACATACGCAAGCCTGTGCGCTGTTCTTTAATGAGTGTGTGTGTGTGTGTGTGTGTGTGTGTGCGCGTGCGCGCGTGTGTGTGTGTGTGAGAGAGAGAGAGAGAGAGAGAGTATATTCACACTCACATAAGCATATATATACTTATCTGAACTTATTAAGATAATCTTGCCCGAGAAATGATATGCATTTAGAAGAAAACAGACATTATAAATTTATTTATCACTTTTCTTCCTAATCTAAATCTATATTCCAATGTTTACATAATATATTAAAATAATTTCGAAGCTCAAAAACTGTGTGGGTTCGTTTTCTATTCATGAGATTGTCGGTTGATAAAAAAATCGGAATGAAACAAAGAGAAAACAAGCCTTTAGAATAGTGTTAAATTTGTCGTTTGAAATTCCGGAAAATAATTTTGCATTTTATTTTCTCACTTTGTTCAAGAAAACAAAAACAGAAAGATGTTTACTACAAAAGAATATAACTTTAAATATATTCTTTTGTGATAATATGATAGTGAGGCTCGTTTTTCTGGAGTGCTGTGGAATGTGAAATTACTCTTTCATTGCCATTACTCCCAGGTCTACTCTGACCTGGAGTGTTAGTTCCTATTAGGGTCCTATCTCTGGATCAAGTTGATCTATTTGAAAATTATAAGTTTTTAATTGAACTATTTGACATCATATATCGATGAACCAGTTATTTGTATTTGGAATGATAACTACAAGCTCTAATTATCATTAGTTATTTGAAACCATATACTTGCTTGCAAAAAAAAAAAAAATAGACTGATTCGGCTCTAAAAAATCTAACAAGAGTTAACGTACAGAAAAACCAGCCAACCAAATATATATGCATGTATGTGTACATGTATATATATGCATACATGTGTATGGGTTTATATTTGCATGTGTATGTTGGTGTGTGTTTGTGAAGGACACTATATCTATTTTAATATGGAGAATGAATATATATATATATATATATATATATATATATATATATTACTTCTCGGCAGGATACGATTTAAGTTCAATTTTAAGCGGAGTTTAACGGTTTTGAATTAAGTTTTTTTGATCGGTTATCAAACCAAGATTACGAGCTCAGTCTGACCTACTATTTACCCAATGTTGGAGAGAGAATAGTTGGATTCATACCTTCTCCAAGGATGTTAGATCTATGGGAAATGAAAGCACCCTTGGTTGGATTTGAACTCCCGCTTTCTGTGATGATATCCATTACACCACGAGTGCCCCCTATATATATATATATATATAATTATGAATGGAGGAATTGATATATATTAAGTTAGAAATTACCATGACAAGAAAATCCGGCACACACCTACACGTGACAAACATATATACATATATATATATACATTCTCCATATTAAAATATTCACACACACATAAACATACACATGCAAATATAAACCCATACACATATATCCACATATATACTGAACTGAACAGCTGTTTCGACCTTATTAGGTCTCATCAGCAGTGCACATCGTGATCTCCACATATGAAGATCGAACCAATAACCACAGTATGCAGAAGCCGAAACTTTACCACTAGGCCACTGGTTCATGCCACATATAAGCGATGCCGAATTAACAAGTCATGTTGAATTGCGCGACCACTTGACCTAATGTGTCTTTTTTTATAGGTACGTATTCCCTACAGCGGACACGGCCACCTCCGGGGCTACGTCTCGGAGTTACGAGTCCTCATAACATAAGCCTCATGGGTAGGAAATATAATTATAATTATGAATGGAGGAATTGATATATTAAGTTAGAAATTACCATGACAAGAAAATCTGGCACACACCTACACGTGACATACATATATACATATATATATACATTCTCCATATTAAAATATTCACACACACATAAACATACACATGCAAATATAAACCCATACACATATATCCACATATATACAAGCATACATACATGCACATATATTTGGTTGGTTGGTTGGTTGGTTGGTTTTTGAATGCACCATATATATATAGTGCATTCAATAAGCTTCCAGACTTTTTTGTACATGCATTAAAAATAGTCCTTGACTCTTGAAAATTCAGTATGTTATTGTTTTACATCTTATGAGATGACTGACCAATTCAACAGCTACGGCAGGAATTGGACCACACCCTACTAAAGCCTGATTGTCACAGCTAGTAAATTTCAAAAATGCAATCTGGATGTGAGGACACTTTAGAAGAAAGATATGCAATAAAATTCTGTTTTAAACTTGGAAAAAATGCCACGGAAACGTATGGAATGCTTTTGGAGCATCTTGCATGAATCGAGCCTCAGTTTTTGAGTGGCATAAGAGATTCAAGGAAGGCACGGTGTCCGTGAGGGATGATGAGAGGTGTGGGAGGAGTAAAAAAGTCAATACACCAGAGTTGATTGGCCAAACGGTTTGGGTTAGAGTTACTATGTTGAAGTTTTTAGGGAGTTCAGGGGGAGATTCGGTCGGAAGAGACCAGCACTCTTCAAATCGGGTCAGTGGCATTTATATGTAATGCCCAGTTGGTGCAGCATATCCATTAATATGAAAAATGTTGTCTGATCAAAGTGTCTTTGGCTTGTCTTATACATATATAAAAACTAACATAAAGTAATCTGGGTTTCGATCCCACCCGTAAGCATATCGCCTGTCTCACCAAACTGAAAAGTTGTGATGCAACGAAACTGTTTGTCAGTGGATATGCCCAGCCCCGTGATTTGAGCACTCTTGTGGGGAATAAGTTGAAACGTAATAGCTTTTCTCACTAATTGATCACTGTCGGTAGCCGATAATGTATATGCAAATAATATACGTAAAAATTCCTTCAGTAACTCGAAGAATGACAATGGCTAAAGGTTTAAGATATCCGTCAGTCGGGTTTGAATCCTAGCATGAAGCATCTCGCAAACTGTGATACAACGAAACAGTCTGTCACTGAATGACAATATATATATATATACGATGTGTCTTCAATAAGTTTACAGACTTTTTTCGTATGGGCACATTTATTGATAGTACACACATGAAACTCTAGTCACCTGCGAATTAATCTCCTCCGGCTGCAATGCACTTGTTCTACCGTTCCAAAAACTCCTGGAAGGCCACATGGAAGTCCTCTTGTGTGAGCGTGTCAATGACCTTCGTCATAGCCTCTTTCATCTCCTCAATTGTCTCATAACGACAGATTCTGAGCTTAGGGAATAACCAAAAGTCACAGGGACCAACGCCTGGACAATAGGAAGGCTGAGGAACTGTCTTAATGCCCATCTTGCTCAAATTGTCTGTGACAAGGATGGAGTTGTGGACTCGTGTATTGTCCTGATCGAAATGCCACTGACCCGATTTGAAGAGAGCTGTTCTCTTCCGACCGAATCTTTTCCTGAACTCCCTTAAAACTTCAACATAGTAACTCTAACCCTAACCGTTTGGCCAATCAACTCTGGTCTTCTGACTTCCTTACTCCTCCCACACCTCTTATTATCCCTCACAGACTCCGTGCCTTCCTTGAATCTCTTATGCCACTCAAAAACTGATGCTCGATTCATGCAAGATGGTCAAAAAGCAGTCTGAAGCATTTCATACGTTTCTGCGGCATTTTTTCCAAGTTTAAAACAGAATTTTATTGCATATCGTTCTTCTAAAGTGTCCTGACGTCCAGATTGCATTTCTGAAATTCACCAGCTGTGATAATCAGTCTTTAGTAGGGTGTATTCCAATTGCTGCTGTACCTGTTGATTTGAACCTAAAATCATAAAAATTGGTCTGTCATCTCATAAGATATATAGCAATAACCTACTGAATTTTCAAGAGTTTATGACTATTTTAAATGCCTGTACAAAAACAGTCTGGAAACTTATTGAAGGAATCATGTATGACTCTTTACTGTGAGAGGACCTGCTTTAATATTTTTTGATTAGGTTTGGAAGGAGAGCGTTTGGAATTAGCCGTGACTTGACTGGCTTGTTTGTTTATGTGAATTTTTTTTACAATATTATTTTCAAGGAGCGGTCTTTCAAATTAGCTGCGACCTATTGTTTATTTGTTTGCACAGGTATTTATGGTTGTCAAACTTTTATTCTTTCCTGGTCGGGTGATTAAGTTTCATATCAAATCCAAATTGCACGTATATTTCCAGACTTTTAATTTGTCTTCTTTTTTGTTTTTGTTTTCTATTTTTGATTACATGTTAGTATCTTTTTCAATTCTTTCCACGATGGTGAATTTTGCATCTCTGTTGAAGTCGTGATCGTTTGAGCGGAAGTGTTCTTTGACTAATATTAGACTGTTTTGATCGGACGTCTGTAGTTATTTAATCTAAAATAAAACGGCCATCCTGACTTTCCAACATATTATTTTTAGCCGCGTATGCATTCCCGTCAATAAATTACATTTTTGCTTCTGTAATTTGATTCGGGGTAAATTTTGAGAGTCTTTTATGTTGTAAATCAAGTGAATGGGTTAGTTGATGTCAGGTAGTTATAGTATAGGTGGTACTTGATATTGAATGGCTGGCAAAATTTAGTGAATTGTGGTCGGCGATTTTTTCGTATGGTTTGTTCGACCAAATAACCTCAGGGAAATGATAGGTAGCAAAAACATACTAAACGAGAAAATAGTCCAGAGGAAACCCACAATAAAATCCACTATCATTAAAAGTCTGTTCATTATCTATCTATCTATCTATCTATCTTTTAGTCGGTGTCTCTATCTTGCAATCCATCTATCTGTCCATTTATCAATTAGGCAATTTCTCTTAAACTGATTATATCTATCTATCTATCTATCTTTCTATCTATCTATCTATCTATCAAAGTAGATCCCTTATCTATATATCAATTCGTTATCTATCTTTCTTCTCTTACCCATTTAGCACTTTATATGTCTGGTATCTGTTGATCCATAAACCATTTCTTGATAATCTCTTTCAAGTTTCTTTACCCATTCCGAACAGGATACATGGATTTAATAATAAGAAATTCTGTTTAAGCACACACCGTCGGAAATTATATATTTTTTAAACCGTTTGAAGGACGTTACAAATGTAAAGCTTCCTTTTTATCCTCGCGGAACCTACAGATAAATATTCAGAAGGATGCTCGGAAAGCAATGCCTCCTATTACTACGTTGGCTCTCGGTTTGAGTATTAGATGATGAGGATATTGCAGCAGAGATGAACCTTTCTACCAACAACCAAAATTTCTTTTGCATTCTTGCAGATAGAAGTTGAGTAACAGTTTCACAGAATAGCGTCTCTAATCAACAGAAGGGAGTCATTGAATTTCTCAATCCATGAAAAAGATCATGCCAAGAGACATTCATCAACGCTTGCTGAACGTTAACAGAAACCAAACAGTAGATATGAGCAAAAGTATGCAGTAAATATCGAAATATTTTGAGTATAAGATGCATTCCAGTCCAAAGGTGAGGGCAGCGCATAATGCATGAGAGCAATATAATAACCATATTTACGACGACATCCCTCACCATATTCGATACAGTATGACCAGTATGTCATATCTACATTATTCTTACTCTTGTCCTCATGTTTCTCACAACGTTTCGGCCGCTGTACGCTCCAACCTTCTACAGGCGGTTTTAATATCGAACGTAACCCTTTATTTCGCTTATCCGGGCAGATGCTTCTAATTCCGCGAGCTTTATTTAATGTTAATTTCCCTTCTGAAAGTTCTCCATTGTCATCACCGGGTATTGAACTCACAATCCTTGGGTATGTCACTGGATCTCACCAACGCCTTTATCCACTGTACCATGTGTCCTTGAGGACGCCTGCACATGAATTTCTGGGTATTATAAACCTAATATCTTCAGCAAGCATTTTTACCAGTGGTCATATTGCAATTTTGTTTTATCATTGCATGATCTTTTTTTTACCAGAGCTCATATCTATTCATCCAAACTAATGTGGTTTATACAGTTGCTGCGAAATATCCACTTGAACGTGTGTTTGTTTATAATTTTGTTTCTCCTAATTTGAGCTTATTATTTGTCGCATATTTTTGTGAAGATTTCTGTGTGTTTACTCTAAACACTGTGTGAATTTTGTATTTTAAAACAAGTGACCTTTATAAAATTTTACTTTTAGTCAGTATAAAAGTCAGTTCATTATCTATCTATCTATCTATCTATCTGTTAGTCGGTGTCTTTATCTTGCAATCCATCTATCTGTCCATTTAAGTTAAACAAATTCTAAAATTTGGTTAATTTTAGCGGCTACAAATTCTGAAAGATCAGTACATATTAAACACGAGATTTTTATTCCAGATGTTCGTACTTCAAAGTTAGAGGTGTGTGTTATACACGAGTACGTGTTATTCAAAAATAATTACGGTAATGCATTTTAGCAGGTGTTATAGCGATCAGAGTGAAAACCAACATCTAACCCGGCGATCAACTTGTCAATAATAAAGAGTGCGTCGATTAACTTTTCTGTGCAAATAGGGTCGTTAAAAGCTGGACGAAGAGGACATTTTACTCATGCCTTCATCTCTACTGGGAAAAAGTTGGTCGCCTCCACTGGAAGCAGTTTTTGCCCAGTCAGCTGGGACTGTAGAATACACTGACTGCACCTCTGCAGAGGGGTAACCCCCCCCCCCAGTGAGTGTCCTGTATATGACACTAAACAATCTGATGGTGAGGTTCCAGCAATGCTGGAGCTTTGGGGAATGCGGAGTACCCCTTCATTGCCATTGCTCCCAGGTCCACTCTGGCCCGGAGTGGTAGCACCTGATAAGGGTCCTATCTATGGGTTAAATAGAATTAACAGCATACTTATGCTAAAATGAATTGTTTGAGTAAAACTGAATAGTTTGAAATAGAAATGACTTTTACAATTAAACCGTACTTACATTTAAACTGCGTGCTTATGCTTAACTGAACTATTTTAAATAGAACTGTTTTTCGACATTAAAACTGTATTTACACTTAACCGAATTGTTACATACAACTGCTTGAATAGTTAGAAATGGAAATGTTTTTGACCATTAAACTGTGTACTTATATTTAAAACAATTCAGTTTAGCATAACAGATTATTTACATAAAAATGGATTTGGCATTAAATAACCTACAAAGGTTGATATGCCATAAAACCCAACAAACCTAGAAGCAGTTTCTTCTTTCTTTTTTTTTTTTTTTTTTTTAGAATGCACTTGTAGTTCATTGCTGGCGAAAAGAATTAGAATAAAGAAATAAATGAATAAATAAATAAAACAGCCATTTGCAGAGATTTTTTTTACTGCAGAAAACTTTCTCTATCCAACACTGTCATTGTACTTTCTGAATCTATTGTAGTCCTCGAGGAAATAAATAAAAACTATTATTTTCAGAGCATTCCTCAAACATGTGTGTGTGTGTGTGTGTGTGTGTGTGTGTGTGTGGATCCAACCCCAAAATAAAAGGCATATTGTGAGAGTCATCTGTGTAACGGACCCGCTTCCGGTTGTTGATCCAAGAATGTCTGGAACAATCACTTAGTATCGCAACCCTTCCGGTGATAATGTTCTATGTGACTTGGGGAACCGAATGAAAAGAAAAAAAAACACGAAGAAACAAAGAAAGAAACCAAGTAGCTTTTAAAAGGAAAACAGAAGGAAAGTATTTAAAAAAACAAAGAAAAGAGAAAAAGAGGTTTTTTTTTCAGAATAAAGAATAAAAATAAAGGGAAATCTAAATGTATAACCAATGATAGAAAATGGTATTTTGTAGCTGAAAACTTGCTCTATACAACAATATTATTGTGCACTCTGAATTTGTTATAGTTTCTGTGAAGAAAAATAAATAGATAAATAAATAAAAAGCCTTTTGAAGTGGTTTATTATTTGTATCACATTTATATTTTTAAACTGCCAATATGACTCACGAATAGTTTTATTGGCACGTGTATTCGGTACATTTTTCGAGTAATTTTAAAAGCATTTATTCAGCTTCCTTTGATAAAGACGTCAAATGCTTCGTCAGCACAGGAAAAATAAATTCATTTTACACGTTGCAAGGAGATTAGGATTTTTTAAAATTCGAAATAAGTTAATTTCTTTCGTTGTTCATTTTACTGATAATGTTCGTCTTCTTTTGAATAAAAGTAATTAATAATTTAAACTCAAGGAATTTATTATCGTCTGGATACATCAAAACGGGTGTGTGCGCATGCGCACTTTGGAAATACGCATGCGCACAACCTTTCTCGTTATCTTTGTATTTCTCACGAGTCAGCTGGCGCTTGCATCTCAAAGAAAACAGAAAGACAATGATAAATAAATGGATGAGAAAGAAAGATTGAAATACGAAAGACGCACTGGAAAAAAAAAAGACTGAGAGAAAAAAGATTGAATGAAAGAGAGAAAGAATAAATTTTGCGAAGACAGAGAGTTTATTAAAAGAGAAGAAAATGGAGGTTTGTTCAGAAGGAAAAAAAATGACTGGCGATAGGATACTGCAGAGATAAGTAGATGCGAGGTTTTTGGATGTTCATTGATGTGTAAAAGATGGAGCAGCAGACATTGAAAGGAGGAAGAGAGAGATGGAGTAAACGTAGCTGGAGACTGAAAGAAGAAAGGGTTTGGGAATGAGGAAGAGAGACAGAAAAAGAACAATGAATGGAACAATGATAGAAAAAGAAAATTAAAGACAAAGAGAGACGTACAGAAAAATAAAAAAGAAAGAAAAATACATTGGTTTAATTTCTTTGTTAAATGGCATATCAACCCTTGTGCGTTATTTAATGCTAAAGCCATCCTTGCAGAAGAGCAGTGATACTATTTAGCGCATAACCGAGGGAGACGGGGTTTTATATTATTCTCAAGGGCATTAGTCAAAAAGTGAACGTAACAACATAAATGAAGTTCGAACTCATTTACAAAGAGGTTCGCTGTCCAGTATTTAAGCAATTGTACCACAAGGATTCCTTTAAGGAAAGAAAGAAAAAAGAAAAGAAAGAAGGAAAGAAAGAAAGATGATATTGAGACAAATAAAGAAGGAAGCACTAGAGACTGAGGAAAAAAACAATGTTATAAACAAAGACAAAGAGATTAAAAAACGAAATGAAATGAAAAGAAAGAAAGAAAGAAAGAAAGAAAGAAAGATGATATTGAGACAAATAAAGAAGGAAGCACTAGAGACTGAGGAAAAAAACAATGGTATAAACAAAGACTAAGGAAGAGATTAAAAAACGAAATGAAATGAAAAGAAAGAAAGAAAGAAAGAAAGAAAGAAAGAAAGAAAGAAAGATGATATTGAGACAAATAAAGAAGGAACCACCAGAGACTGAAGACAAAAACAATGTTATAAACAAAGACTAAGGAAGAGATTAAAAAACAAAATGAAATGAAAAGAAAGAAAGAAAGAAAGAAAGAAAGAAAGAAAGAAAGAAAGATGATATTGAGACAAATAAAGAAGGAAGCACTAGAGACTGAGGAAAAAACAATGTTATAAACAAAGACTAAGGAAGAGATTAAAAAACGAAATGAAATGAAAAGAAAGAAAGAAAGAAAGAAAGAAAGATGATATTGAGACAAATAAAGAAGGAAGCACCAGAGACTGAGGACAAAAACAATGTTATAAACAAATACTAAGGAAGAGATGAAAAAACGAAATGAAATGAAAAGAAAGAAAGAAAAAAAAAAGAAAGAAAGATGATATTGAGACAAATAAAGAAGGAAGCACCAGAGACTGAGGACAAAAACAATGTTATAAACAAAGACTAAGGAAGAGATTAAAAAACGAAATGAAATGAAAAGAAAGAAAGAAAGAAAGAAAGATGATATTGAGACAAATAAAGAAGGAAGCACTAGAGACTGAGGGAAAAAAACAATGGTATAAACAAAGACTAAGGAAGAGATTAAAAAACGAAATGAAATGAAAAGAAAGAAAGAAAGAAAGAAAGAAAGATGATATTGAGACAAATAAAGAAGGAAGCACTAGAGACTGAGGAAAAAAACAATGTTATAAACAAAGACTAAGGAAGAGATTAAAAAACGAATTGAAATGAAAAGATAGAAAGAAAGAAAGAAAGAAAGAAAGAAAGAAAGAAAGAAAGATGATATTGAGACAAATAAAGAAGGAAGCACTAGAGACTGAGGAAAAAAACAATGTTATAAACAAATACTAAGGAAGAGATGAAAAAACGAAATGAAATGAAAAGAAAGAAAGAAAGAAAAAAAGAAAGAAAGATGATATTGAGACAAATAAAGAAGGAAGCACTAGAGACTGAGGGAAAAAAACAATGTTATAAACAAAGACTAAGGAAGAGATTAAAAAACGAAATGAAATGAAAAGAAAGAAAGAAAGAAAGAAAGAAAGAAAGAAAGAAAGAAAGAAAGATGATATTGAGACAAATAAAGAAGGAAGCACTAGAGACTGAGGAAAAAAACAATGTTATAAACAAAGACTAAGGAAGAGATTAAAAAACGAAATGAAATGAAAAGAAAAAAAGAAAGAAAGATGATATTGAGACAAATAAAGAAGGAAGCACTAGAGACTGAGGGAAAAAAACAATGGTATAAACAAAGACTAAGGAAGAGATTAAAAAACGAAATGAAATGAAAAGAAAGAAAGAAAGAAAGAAAGAAAGAAAGAAAGAAAGAAAGAAAGAAAGATGATATTGAGACAAATAAAGAAGGAAGCACTAGAGACTGAGGAAAAAAACAATGTTATAAACAAAGACTAAGGAAGAGATTAAAAAACGAAATGAAATGAAAAGAAAGAAAGAAAGAAAGAAAGAAAGAAAGAAAGATGATATTGAGACAAATAAAGAAGGAAGCACTAGAGACTGAGGAAAAAAACAATGTTATAAACAAAGACTAAGGAAGAGATTAAAAAACGAAATGAAATGAAAAGAAAGAAAGAAAGAAAGATGATATTGAGACAAATAAAGAAGGAAGCACTAGAGACTGAGGGAAAAAACAATGGTATAAACAAAGACTAAGGAAGAGATTAAAAAACGAAATGAAATGAAAAGAAAGAAAGAAAGAAAGAAAGAAAGAAAGAAAGATGATATTGAGACAAATAAAGAAGGAAGCACTAGAGACTGAGGAAAAAAACAATGTTATAAACAAAGACTAAGGAAGAGATTAAAAAACGAAATGAAATGAAAAGAAAGAAAGAAAGAAAGAAAATGTGACAAAAAAATAAAGAAAAAACTTTGTGGGAATGTTAATAAAGAAAAAGTAAAAAAAAGAGAAAGTAAAGTCAGAGACAGAGACAGAGACAAATAGAGAGACAGAAACAGACAGAGAAAGAGCGAGAAAGAGAGAGGACAATAAGAGAAAAAAGGGAGAGACAATGGGAAATATAGAGAGAAAAAGGAAAATAAAGAAGAAAAAAAACTGTCATAGTCTTAGAAGTCTTAGTTAAATCGCCAAAAAAATATCGAAAACCCTTCCGCAATGGACTGACCGAGGAAGGAGGAGGGACTGTTTTGGTAGGAGGATTTTAAAAAAAAGAAGAAAAACACGAATGAAAAAAAAAAAACATGGCGTGTCGATGCTATCCATTTTAAACTAACGATTTTCTGTCATGACTTGTTCGCAGCGTTTATTTGACGAACGAACAAAATGGAGTCGGTGTTGAGGTATATAATTTGTGCTCTCAGCCTGACGCCTGAAAATCAGCATGGCGTCCATGTGAATAATTCTTTACCGTGTCTCATAATCCAACCACTTCATAATATGAATACCCACGGAGATCAAAACAGATCCTGGAGAGATATGAATCTTTCTTTCTTTCTTTCTTTTGTTGTTGTTGTTGTTTCTGCTGCTGCTGTTGCTGCAGTTGTTATTTATTTATTTTTTTATTTATCTATTTTTTTTATCGTACGTAATGTTGCTAAATACCATTCTCTTTTGACAAAATGAAAACACGCATGTCGAACACATAAGATGCTGAACATGAAAATTTGATAGCCCTGTCATCAGGGCTTAGAATGCGCTAAGTGTACCTTCTGCATAGGGGCAATACCGCACAAAAAAGGGTATCCTTAATATGACACTAAACTGCATCTGATAGTGAGGCTCCAGTTCCAGAGATTTTGGAAGTGTAGAGCACCACTTTATAGCCATTACTCCGAGTTCCACTCTGAGACGGATAGTAGAAAAGACTGTTAAGATCCCATCTACAGGTCAAATAGACATTTTTTTTTTAAAGATTCTTCATATTCGATAGGACCGCTTGTAAATGTTTTTAAAAAAACTTAAGAAACAATTATACAAAAGATGTAAATACGGGCATTCAATGAACGCGATTCTCTAACCTCTAGGCGCAAATTAACCCTTGATGGACTGTCATGCCGTTATAATCAATCACTCATTGAAAACTTGAAACGCGACATACCCTTATGTTATTGAAATTCTAATTGTATATACACATATCTCTAAAAGTGACTGTAGTGCAGTAAAAACCAGCACATCATAGCGAGATTTCTATTTGGGAACGACCCTTTAAAATGCCTTAACTTCAAAAAGAAATAAAGCTATTTCCACTTTTAGCCAGTGATAATTTTGCGAAGTTTGGGTCATTGTGAACTTTAATTTTTATAAGTTCTCGATTAGTGTAAGAAAAAGGATTTCTGCTGACACACTGTCTAGATACGTGGAGTTCTGGGATACGTTATTTCTAATAAATGACGCATTTTTCGGACTGAATATGTTCGTCTTTGCTGTTTCAAGCCCCAAAATAACGTGATGTAAGTACGCGCGAAGATTGTTTCATAAATTTTACGACATGTAAACCCTTGTTTGGTTATTACATACCAAAGGCAATTTTTTTTTGTCAATCAATTATAGGGTTTCAAGTATTCCAATCTAATACTAATAATTTTGATAGAAATATATGGTTTCAAGTATTCCTATCTTATACTTATAATTCATACAGAATTTTCAGGTTTCAAGATTTCGTTTCTCTGTTTTTTTTCAATGGCATATCAACTTTCGTCGGTTATTTAATGCCTAAGCCATCCTTGTAGAAGAACAGTAGTGGTATTATTCCACCCATAGCTGGGAGGATAAGGGGGTGCATACCTTTCCCAGGGGTATTTGTGCGAAAGCGAAAGTAATAGCGCTAGTGTTGTTCGAACTCGCTTACTACGATTCCATCGTTTTAACCATTACACCATGAGGACAACCCCTTCTGGTTTCAAGTATTCCTATCTAATACTAATATCTTATACACCATTATATGGTTTCAAGTATTCTTATAAGATATACAGAAATGTTTGGTTTTAAGAGTTCTTATATAATACTAATTATTTATTCAGCATTATTTGAATTGAAGTATCCCTATATTATCCAAATAATTTATACGGAATTATAAAGTTTCAAATATTCCTATCAAAGTAAGTAAGTAAAGTTAGCGACCTTAGTCGAGGGTGACCAAAAGGCCCCCTTTTCAATAGCTACTACACTGAGGTGTAGGGGAAGGGCACTACTCCTTTCCCTGAATTGCTCCACTTTACCCTTGATACGTACCTTATATTGATGAGTGTTAATCAAGGAGGTATCAAGTACCATTTTTAAAGTCTTTGGTATGACGCGACCTGGGATTGAACCCAGGCCTCCCGGACCATTGGCGGACACTACCCACTAGGCCAATGAGCCGGTTACACTCTACCCACTAGGCCTATACAAACAATTTCTATAGAACTATATGGTTTCAAGTATTCTTATATAAAACTTATAATTTATATAGAATTATACGTTTCCAGGATTCTGATTTTATATTGATAATTTGTGGACAATTATATGGTTTAAAGTATCCCTGTCAAATACTAATGATTTATACGCAATTATAACGTTTCAAGTAACCCTTCACATTTAATGATATTAATAATCTTTTGTTTAAAAGAAATTATATGGCCTCAGGTATTCGTATCAGATACAAATAATCTTGACACAGACCTATGTCACCTGTAAATGAGACTCTAATATGTACTCTCTCGCTCTATCTCTCTCTCTCTCTCTCTCTCTCTCTCCGGGTCAGAGTAAATCTTGGACTAATGGCGTCGAAGGTGACTTCGCACTCCCCAGAGCTCGATAACTGAAGCCTCACCATCTGATGTAGCTCACTGTCATACCTGGGACATTCATTTTAGGTTTTTTTCCTCTTGACTAATCGACGTATTTTATGCCTCATCGACAAACCTTTACACTCAAAGAAAGATGAAGTTTATTGTTATCATTATTTTACTAATTAGAGTTTTTCACATCAGTGTTAGCTGATGGTTTTTCACTGGAATCTGAGAGACAGCAAATCTCCCCAAGTCTCCAGGACTCGTCTCAAGATTCTGGCCGTTCTCAGCAATGCTGTCGTTTGGATAGTCTCTACCCGTCCGCCAACTTCCAAGTCCTCCAGGTCTTTTAATAATCCTTTCGTTACTGTGCCAAAAACACCAATCACAATTGGCACAATCGTTACTTTCATGTTCCACAGCTTTTTCAATTCACTCGCAAGGTCGAGGTACTTCTTCTTCTTTTCAGATTCCTTCAGATTTATTCTGTGGTCTGCCGGGACAGCAAAGTCGACAATTTTGCAAATTCTCTTTTTTTTTTGTTGTTGATTATCATGAGGTCTGGTCTTCTGGCCAGGATTAGGTGATCCATTTGTATGTTAAAGCCCCATAGGAGTTTATGCGTGTCATTTTCTAGGACAGGTGCTGGGTTGGGCATATACCATTTGTTAGTACGGTCAAATTTAAATGTCTTGCACATTTCCCAGTGGATCACCTTGCCCACCTAGTTGTGTCTCACCTTACACTCCTTCTGTGCTAATTTGCTGCATTCGTTTATAATGTGATTGATCGTTTCGTCTCTGTTACCGCATAGCCTTCATTTACTGTTTTGTTGCATATTATCTATTCTCGCTTTGATATGATTGGTTCTTATTGCGTAGTCCTGTGCTGCTTTTAGGAGGGATTTCGTTTCTCTCTTAAGGTTTCCTTTTCTTTGCAAGGTCCAGGTTTTCTGGTGTGAGATGTTATTTATTAGACGTTTAAAATGGCTATTGAGTTGTTTTTACTCCCATTTTTGTTTCCTCGTTCTTGTCATTCTATCGTCTATCGTGTTGTTTTCAAGCCTTGTGCCCACTTTTTAAAAATATTTGTATTTTAAAAGGGAAATAAAATCGTCTATCGTGTTGTCCGTATCGTTTCTGATGGTTGTAATTAGTCCTCGTTCCTATTTTTCTATGTTGTCTTCGAGCCGTTGTATCGATGCGTCAACGCTGTCTTCGATGCTGGCAAGTTATTATTATTATTATTAAACCTGTGGAATGATGTGAAAATCATTACTTCCTTTTAGTGGTTAATTTAAAGAAAATTGAAGCACAATAAGAATGATATTATAGATTTAACACACGCACGCACGCATGCACGCACACGTGCCGCTGCACATACAGCT
Source organism: Sepioteuthis lessoniana (assembly GCA_963585895.1). Classification (NCBI taxonomy): domain Eukaryota; kingdom Metazoa; phylum Mollusca; class Cephalopoda; order Myopsida; family Loliginidae; genus Sepioteuthis; species Sepioteuthis lessoniana. The sequence continues at coordinate 5,006,120 of OY757923.1, read as the reverse complement.
CCATAGAACCCCACCCCATACAAAGAATTTCTCATTATTCGGGCGCACTTAGAGTAATAGTTTGCGTTGAAGGAAATAGAATCGGCCAACCGAGGTCCAACCCTGGATGAGGTTGTTTGCATTTCACTTCAACAGTTCTCACCACTTCCACTGCTATGGGTGAATAGTATGGCATATTGGAATTTTTAGCCTTGGTCATGCAACTAGTCTAGGAGAAAGAAAACCAGCTATCATCATCATCATCATCATATCGTGCTGGCAGCACGGATATCCCTGACCCTCTTTCGCCACTCCTCCCTATCGTTCATCGCCCTAGGCAGGTCTTCAGGACAACAACCTGTATCCTCACATAGCTGCTGAATGTACGTTCGTGCTGGTCGTCCTGCTTTTGCGCGGCCGTGTGTGGGGATCCATAAGAGTACATCTCTTATGAGTTCATCTCTGCTTCTCCAGCAATGTCCTGTGCCAAATCCGACGGGTGGCGGAGGGTTTAAGTAAATGAAAACTTACTAGTGCGACCAGCCTGCTAATATATTGCAAAAAGCTTCGCATTCAGCTTAAGAACTGATTGAATTTACCCAAAGATTCATAGTAATATGACAAATGAAAAAATAAATTCTGTAAAGATGTACCTGTTTTTTTTGTTTTTTTTTACTTTTGGCGTTAGTTTTTCCGAAAACTATATAATGCTTAATTTTAACTGCATTCTTTTTTATCAGGAGGAGGTCTTATCCCTTTAGAGTAGATAGAATTAGCGTATTCTAAACCTCAGTGACAGGGCTAGAAAACTTTTTCCTTGATTAATACGACAGGTAACATCAAACGGAGAAAATATCGGTGATTTCCAGAAATTTCCTGACGTATCACCAAAATTTCCAGAGTGCTGCCAGAATTTCCAGACGCATAGAAAGATTTTCCAGACGTTTCAAAAGATGTTTCCAGATCTTCTAATCTCGCAGAGTAATTCACTGCTTCAGCAAATTGTGCTGTACTAAATTAATGTGGGGTGCTTTGTTTATTTCACTTGGGACGCTGAATAATTTGAAAGAATTTCTAAACAAGCTCGTGCCCAGTAACGTTTTTCTAGATCTTTTATCTCGGCCCATCTCCAGATTACAAGCAACATGTATGTGTCGCCAATCTTCCAAGTGAAAAAAAGGCTGTCCTGCTTAGAAAATCTGCATTTGTATATTAGTTTTTAACTGTATTTTGATTGTAACACATACAATCGTTTTAGCCATCAAGCAAGCAACACAAAACTTTCAATATATATATATATATATATATATATATATATATATATATATATATATATATATATATATATATATGCGCCCCCATGGGAGTTGAGCACTCTGGCGAAGGAATTTTCGGCTTAATGCAAAGTTCTTCGAACGAATTGAGCACTCTGGTATCCGGTAAGGTATAAAATGTAAACAAACGAACGCTGCTGCTGCTGCTGCTGCTGCTGCTACGTAATACCTTATAATTCCTTTCCCAACGTGGTACGCTTGATGGCCGAGCGGTCTGAAACTAAGTCTAACGTAAATTTGTGTGGGTTTCGATTCCAGCTTCAAGCGTCCTACGCGTCTAGCCACTCTGAAGAGTTGTGATACAACGAAACAGTCTGTCTGTGGATGACAATATATATATATATATTATATATATATATATATATATATATATATATATATATATGTCAATCTGTTCATATCTATCTATCTATCTATCTGACTCCGTTCAGATCTATCGTTGTTTTATCTCTCTATTTCCGTGCATACATATCGATCGTTTGATTGATCGATCTCTGCTCATACCAATATCTGTCTATATCCATCTATAAATTCCAGTCTGTCCATAGATGTATTATAAAAGCATAGTTGAAGTACTCGTCTACGTTGGGTAAGAAGAGGTAAAGACTTGGATTACATCTTGTTATTTTAAAATCTTTACAGTCGATTAAATATCATCATCAGACGAAGGCAAACGCTAATATTTTCTTTCAAAGATAAATACGTTTTTCGGATGTTTGGTCAATTATATTACGAACACATGCGTATATATATATATATATATATATATATTATCATTATTATTATTATTATTAACATGATTATCATTATTTACTTCTTGATAGTTTTTCACACCAGCGTTGGCTGATGGTCTTTCACTGGAGTTTGAGTGACAGCAAGTCTCTTCAAGTCTCCAGGACTCTTCTTAGTATTCTGACCGATCTCAATAATGCAGTTTTTTGGATGGTTTCCAGTCCCTTTATTAATCCTTTGGTGTCTATACCAAAAGAACCAATCACAGTTGGCATAATTATCATTTCCATGTTCCTCCGTTTTTTCAATTCCCTAGCAAGGTTCAGGTATTTATCCTTCTTTTCACTTTCTTATAATTTTACTCTAGGGTCAACCGGGACAGCAAAGTCTACACTTTTGCAAGTTTGTTGTTGTTGTTGTTGGCTATTATAAGGTCCGGTCATCTGGCTGAGATTAGGTGATCCGTTTGTATGTCAAAATCCCAGGAGTTTGTGTGTGTCATTTTCCAGGACAGATGTTGGGTTGTACATATACCATTTGTTCGTATGGTCGAATTGAAATTTCTTGCACATTACCCATTGGATCATTTTGCCCACCCAGTTGTGTCTAGTCTTTGTGAATGGTTGTTAATTAATATTAATTCTTTACATTGTTTTACTTTTTTTGTTTAATGGCATATCAACTTTTGTGGGTTATTTAATGCTAAAGCCATCTTTGAAGAAGAACAGAATAACTCATTGGATTCATTTTTCCAAGAATTCATTTTTTGCATGTTTCTTACAATTTAACAGTGAACTAACCATTGAGCTCTAACAACCTGTTTAAAAATAAATTTGCCGATCAACTATTCGCCTTCAAATATCATATATATAACAAGATTTGACAATAAATAACCCTCAAATGTTGATATGCTATAAAACAACAACAACAACAAGCTTGAAAAATTACCAACAAATCCGAAAAGAAATGAATAGTTATTTCGCAAAAATAGAAATAAAAATTCATTTGAAGTTTTGAAATGTATACTTTGGTACATCTTGTCTGCTATCAGAGTCCACATCTCGATGTGTGCTCTACTTCCTTAATGCTGAAGAATTTCTTTCTTTGGTGGGTGGGTGGGGGGATGAAATGTACCCTTAACTCCAAAGATTATACGTACCAAATTTCAAAGTTTTCCACCAAACCTTTTGGCCGTCTATCGAGGACGGACATACGAACTCTTTCTAATGATTAATATAGATTTACCAAACTGATTTTAGAAAAAAAAAATTCATCTTTATTCTTATATCTGTCTTTTTTTTTTATACGCATGTAGGTGTATGTATAGTTCAGTAAATGTACTTTCGTTTCTTTCTAGCGTAAATATTGCATGATTATTTTGTATACCTATAGAAGACTAAGCAATTATATATATATATATATATATATATATATATATATATATATAAGAGTGTGTATGTGTTTGTGCGTGCGTGTGTATGTGCGGGCGTGCGTGCGTGCGTGCGTGTGTGTGTGTGTGTGCATGCAATGTACTCACTAGATAGAAACATAAGTATATTTACTGGACAATATATATATATATATATATATAAAGATGAATGAATGAGTGTATCGCTGTCTGTGCGAGATTCCTTATGTACTTACCTCGATCGTTTCTATTGCAATGGGCACCATTCGGTCTGTGAAACGACAAAGCATTGGAAATTTCTCGAACATAACATATACATTGCCAAAGCGGTTAAGTGGGAAAAGCAAAGAGCACTCATTGGGAATGGTGCGTCGACCATTCTTTTCTAGGAAAGATTTTTTTTCGAAAGAAAGAAAGAAAGAAAGAAAGAAAGAAAGAAAGAGAAAAGGACAATATAGGCGATTAAGAAAAAAGAAAGAAACAAACAAACAAACAAAAAAATTAATAAATAAAAGAAAGAAAGAAAGAAAGAAAGAAAGAAAGAAAGAAAGAAAGAAAGGAAGAAAGAAAGGCAGAAAGAAAGAAAGAAAGATTATGAAAGAAAGAGAAAAAGGACAATATAGGCGATTAAGAAAAAAGAAACAAAGAAACAAAGAAACAAACAAAAAAATTAATAAGTAAAAGGAGAAAGAAAGAAAGAAAGAAAGAATGTATAAACATTAGAAAAATAGAGAAAAGATGAACAGAAAAGAAAACCAGAAGAATGAATAAAAGAAGAGAAGAAAAATTGAAAGAAAGAGTGAAAGAACCGAGAAAAAACAAGGAATGCTTGAAAAAAGTGAAAAAGAAAAAAAGAAAGAAAGAAAGAAAGAAAGAAATTTGAATAAAAAATATGATGGTAGATGACAGAAGAAAAAAAACGATGGAAAAAACGAAAGAACGAAAGAAAAATTCTTGGAAAAGTGTTTTTCTGACTTTAGTTTTTTGTTTTGTTTTGTTTAGTGTTGTTTTCGTTTTTCTTCCTCCCCCCCCCCACTTCTTATCATAGTCATCATTTTATTATCGTTCCATCGACAGGAGACGATGAATGTTTCTTTTTACGTAAGACAGAATTCCGGAGATCAAAGAAGCCGCTTATATCTGTTCATCGTTGGAGACGGTATTCTGCCACAAGGCCTTTAACGCGTCTATCTTGACTCTCTTCAGCGCTATCGCTTCCATCAACGTTTTCAAACAATGGTCGATATTACAACTGTCCCAGCGTACCCGAGCATGCTGATACAATCAACGGTATTGACACGACGCATAAAGAGTCCCAATAAAGCAGTAGCCATTCCCAATCATCATACTTATCTTAGTGGTGTTCAACTAACATCACAAACAACTAATTCTTACTTGAATCTTTAATGTAGATCACGGACACTGTTAAAACTATTTTAATTAAAAATATGCGAAGAATATGCATGAAAGTTTTAAATGAAACACTTTCATGGTAATTAATTCCATATAAATGTTACCAAGTATATTTCCTCTATTTTAAATCTAAATGTCATTTAGGAAGCTTAGCATAGATTAGCATAATCCAAGACACCGGGATCTTGGTGTAAAAACCAGTCGAAGTTTTGTTTGGTTTCTTTGCTTTTATGGCTTATAAACTTCGAGGGTTATTTAATGCCAAAGCCATCGTTGTAGATGAACAGTGGTGGTTCTATTTAACCCATAATCGTGGGTGGGGGGTAATAGGGAGTTCTTACTTTTACCAAAGGTATTAATCCAAACGTGAATGTTATAGGCGCTAACGGAGTTCGAACTCGTTTACAATAATGTCTCGGTCCAGCATGTTAGCCACAAAACCACGAGGATTCTCTGCAAACGGTCAAAAAAGAAAACTCCATATCCAAACCGGCTTTACTCTCCTTGTGTTGCATCCTAGCCGTAACAAAGAGTTTTGGTAAATACACCCAAGTCCAAAATTATGGGACACACAGGGAGAGACGATCTTGTTAACCTTAGGTAAGAAAAAACTACCGATAAAATAAGTGTATTTTTAATTTGATTTACTTTTAATTAAGAAATTTAATAAAATCATTTGTTTAACCCAATTTTGGTAAAGAAGTATGCAAATTATACAAAGAAGTATGCAAATTATACAAAGCAGTATGCAAATTATATAAAGAAGTATGCAAATTATATAAAGAAGTATGCAAATTATATAAAGAAGAGGAACTGTCTTGATGCCCATCTTGGTCAAATAGTCTGTGACAAGGATCGAGTTGTAGACTGGTGTATTGTCCTGGTGGAAGTGCCACTGTCCTGATTTGAAGAGAGCTGGCCTCTTTCGACGGAATCTCTTCCTGAAGACCCTTAAAATCTCAACATAGTAACCCTAAACCTAACCCTTTGGTCAATCAACTCTGGTGTATTGCCTTCCTTACTCCTCCCACACCTCTCATCTTCCCTCACAGACTCCCTGCCTTCCTTGAATCTCTTATGCCACTCAAAAACTCATGCTCGATTCATGCAATATGCTCCAAAAGCAGTCTGAAGCATTCCATACGTTTCTGTGGCATTTTTTCCAAGTTTAAAACACAATTTTATTGCATATCGTTTTTCTAAAGTGTCCTCACGTTCATATTGCATTTTTGAAATTCACCAGCTGTGATAATCAGGCTTTAGTTGGGTGTATTCCAATTGCGGCTGTAGCTGTTGATTTGAACCTAAAATCATAAAATTGGTCAGTCATCTCATAAGATGTATAGTGAATTTTCAAGTGTTTATGACCATTTTAAATGCCCATACGAAAAAAGTCTGGAAACTTATCGTATGCACCTCGTATTTCTCCCAATTGGCGGTTTATCATTATAATCAAAGAGAACTGAAGTTCAATCATATTTATGAATCCATTCAATTCTTTTGTATCCGGCGCAATATCAAGAATAAAGCAATGAAAGAAAAAGCAAAAAATGTTTTAAAGGTATAAAATAAAGTTCGCGGCCGTAGTCAAGGGCGGCCAGAAGGCTCCCTATTCAATAACTCACTCAGGTGTAAAAGAGGGCGCTACTCCATTCTCTGGATTGGTCCACTTTACCCTTAATCCGTACCTTATAATGCTGAGTGTTAATCCAGGCGGCATCAAGTACCATTTTTTGAGTCTTTGGTACGACTCGACCTAGGATTGAACCGCGGTCTCCCGGACCAGCACCAAATTACTCTAACCATTATGCCAATGGCCCAGATAAAAAAAAGAAGTAGGACAGTGCTAATCAAACTTAATTATAACGGTTGACAATCTTTCATCTAAAAAAATAAATTGATAAAGTAATTTCTTACTCGATTTTGTTAACGGAGAAAAAATTAACAAAAGGAAATAACTACATTTTTTCTTTACTGTCTAATTTAGTTAAATTAGGAAAATTTAGAAATAAAGCTGGGAGTAATGGGAAGAGTCAGCGTATTCCTCAATTAGATGCTCTCATATAGAGTTTTACATAGTATGTGATGTATATAATTTGCATATTGCTTTTCCAAAATTGGGTTTAATAAATAATGTTTTCAAATTTTTAATTAAAAGTAAATCAAATTAAAAATACAATTATTTTATTAGTAGTTTTTTCTTAGTTAAGGTTGGCGATTTGTACTACAATAATTTTACCTCGCATCAAAATCACTGGGTTATTCAAGTACATAGCTGCATCTCTTCCTTGGAATCAAAGTGTTGTAACTGTTGTCTCTGTCTAATACAACTCCCTGGTTCATACCTAGTATCAGCTTTGGGGAATGCGGAGTACCCCTTTCTAGCCATCACTCCCAGGTCCACACTGGCCTGGAGTGATAGCTCCTGATAGGGTCTTATCTATGGGTCAAATAAAAGTGATTGACATTTAAACTGTAGTTATGATAAACTGAATTGTTTGAAATAGAATTGTTTATATGTATAAAATAAATTTTGCATGGTTGATGTGCCATAAAACCGAATCGAACCGAACTAAGAATCAGGGTGTAATATCACAACTCATGAAAATTCTATGATCATTTTAACAACTATTGGTATCAAAATAAGGTAGATATCATTATAGATATTACTATAGATATTACTATAGATATAAAATAAGCAGATGAAAACAATTATTTGCACAAAAAAGTATATAAGATAAAAGTGATGTATTAATTAAATTTAAAAACTTTTTATTGAATTTTATCAATCTGTTTATTTTGTTGTATATCTCATTAGATTTTTACTAGGCTGCACAGATACTACACTTTTAGCCGAGCAGGAGCAATAAATGAGCAAAGAATCCAAAGGTCACACTGAACATTATATATATATATACATGCGTAAAGAGAGACAGAGACAGAGACAGAGATAGTGACAGAGAAAGAAATTTATATATACCATTGTTTGCACTATCACCAACCAATAATTATACATTTAGTAACCTTTTTTTTTCTCATAAAAAGTAACTTTTTTCTCAACTAAAGCTATCAGGGTTTTATCATATAATGTAGAAGAGTCAGCAATCATAACGGATATTATTAGGGATTATATATTGCCAATTTCTACACTATTGAACTTGTAACCAAAAAAAGAAATTAAGTTTAGTCATGCGATTTGGTGTAGAGAGTGTATTTATTTATGAAATGCTACATACAGAGTTTAGAAGTTGTAGTGTTTAGAAATAAATAATACGCTACAATTTTAATTGACTAAAAAAAATATAATCCAGGTATCTGTGGTTTTGAAGAAATGATTGGTAGGGCTTGTACTTATTTTATGATTGATATTATATATATAATCAGACCTAACCGATAAAATGAAACGCAGTTTCTTCCAGGCAGCAGTCGCATCGATACTGCTATATGGGTGCACTACATGGACTCTAACAAAACGGCTGGAGAAGAAGCTAGACGGCAATTACACAAGAATGCTGCGAGCAATCTTGAACAAGTTCAGGCGGCAACACCCCACAAGACACCAACTGTACGGCCACCTGCCTCCTATCACAAAAAATATTCAAGTTAGACGAACCAGACATGCAGGACACTACTGGAGAAGCTAGGGACGAACTCATAAGTGATGTACTCTTATGGACCCCCACACATGGCCGTGCAAAAGCAGGACGACCAGCACGAACATACATTCAGCAACTATGTGAGGATACGGGATGTTGTCCAGAAGACCTGCCTGAGGCGATGAATGATAGGGAAAAGTGGCGAGAGAGGGTCAGGGATATCCGTGCTACCAGCATGACATGATATATATATATATATTAGATTACATTAGATTATCTGTATTTCTCCATCTTTATATTGTTTTTCGATGAAGCCATAGTTTTTGTCCATTTTATTATTGTTGCTTTATCGAAAAACTTTTCACATCATTGGAGGTGCTCGTGGTGTAATGGTTATCGTAATAGGAAATGGACACGGCGACACGAGTTCAAATCCTGGACGAGACTGATTGCATTTCACATAGCACTAATGCCCTTGGGAAAGGTATGAATCCAATTATTCTCCCTCCAGCTATGGGTAAATAGTAGGGCAGACTAGGTTCTTCAGCCTTGGTGAGGCAACTAGTCTAGGAGAAGGAAAACTTTGAATTCAAACCTGTTAAACTTCGCTTAAAAAATGACCTTGTGTCATATCCTGCCCGAGCAGAGGGGTTGGGTAAATATGATCGAAAAACTTTTCACTATTTTTATTAGTTGTTTTACAAGACTAATGCCATTTTGTGGATTTTTACATTAAATTCATTTTCAAATACTCACTATAGTACAACTATAAATCATAAGTAATGTCATTTACAGTAGGTATACAATAGTACTTTACTGTTCACACTAAGTCTTGACTAGTAACAACTTTTTCCTTCATGATTTTCCGATCATTTCTATCATAAAACTTCCATTATACATTTCTATACTAAATTATTCGTAATACATTTCTGTTGTAAAACAATTGAAAACAAATTTACAATATACAGGTGTACTAACTACTACACTAAACTATATCCAGTGATGCGGCTCCAGTACAGGAGATCTGAGGATTGTGGAGGCAATTCTTCATTGCTATTACTCCCAGGTCAACTCGACTTCGGAGTGGTAGTATTTTTTCAGTTACATCAATTGTTCAAATAAATTTCTTTGACAGTGCTAATATCGAATTGGAACACTTGAAAATATACAACAGTGAGCAAACAAATAATAATGATAATAATAATAATGATTATTATTATCATTATTATTATTATTATTATTATTGTTTATACTCCACTGAGAGTTATTCACACCAGCGTTAGCTGATAGTCCTCCGCTAGTGTTTGAGAGACAGCAAGTCTCTTCAAGTCTCCAGAACTCTTCTCAGTATTCTGGCCGATCTTAATAATACTGTAGTTTGGATAGCTTCCACTCGTCCACTTATTTCCAAGTCCTCCAGTTCCTGTACCATTCTTTTGGTACAGTTCCCTAGCAAGGTTCAGGTATTTGTCTCTCATTTCTCCTTCCTTCAGTTTTACCCGGTGGTCAGCCAGAACGACAAAGTCTACTATTCGGTAGGTTCTCTTCTTTTTGGTAGACTGTAACTAGGTCTGGTCGTCTGGCTAAGATTAGATGATCCGTTTATATCTCAGAATTTCTGAGAATTTCGTACGTCCCATTTTCAAGGGCGGATTTCGGATTGGGCATATATCATTTTTTCGTATGGTCAAATTTAAACTTCTTGTAAATTCCCAGTGGATCACCTTGCCCACCCAGTCGTGTCTAGTCTTATACTCCTTCTGAGCTAATTTTCTGCATTCACTAATAAGGTGATTAATGGATTATATACCCTCTTTACGATAATGTACTGCATTCACTTATGTAATTGATCGTTTCGTCTCTATCAGATTATAGTCTACGTCTGCTATTTTGTTTCTTCTTGTCTGTTCTTGCTTGGAAATAGTCCTTATGGCGTTATTTTGTGCTGCTATCAGAAGTGATTCAGTTTCTCTCTTAAGATTTCTCTTTCTTCTCCTGGGAGGTTTTGCTTGTTTTTCGCTTAAAATGTCCATACAGATTTTTTTCTTCCCATTTTTGTTTCCTGGTTATTTTTGTTCTTGCAAAGGTCTTTTACTGAGGTTTGAGTGACAGTAAGTCTCCTCAAGTCTCCAGGACTCTTCTCAGTATTCTGGCCGTTCTCAGTAATGCTGTCGTTTGGATAGTCTCCACTCGTCCGCCAACTTTCAAATCATCCAGTCCCTTTAATAATCCTTTAGTGACTGTGCCAAAAGCACCAATCACAATTGGTATAATTGTCACCTTCATCTTCCATAGTTTTTTCAATTCCCTAGCAAGGCCAAGGCACTTCTCCTTCTTTTAACATTCTTTCAGTTTTATTCTGCGGTCAGCTGGAACGCCAAAGTCAACAAATTTGCAAATTTTCTTTTTTCTTTTTTTGGTTTATTATTATAAGGTCTGGTCCTCTGACCAAGATTTGGTGATCCGTTTGTATGCCAAAGTCCCATAGGAGTTTATGTGTTTCGTTTGCTAGGACAGATGCTGAGTTGTGCATATACCATTTCTTCGTATGACCAAATTTAAATTCCTTGTATATCTCCTAGTCTCCAGTCGTGTCTAGTCTTATACTCCTTCTGTGCTAATTTACTGCATTAGCTTATTGTGATTGATGGTTTCGTCACGATCACCACGTAGCCTACATTTGCTATTTTGTCGCGTCTTATCTATTCTCGCTTTGATATGATTGGTTCTTATGTCGTTGTTTTGCGCTGCTATTAGAAGAAATTCTGCTTCTCTCTTAAAGTTTCCTTTTCTTAGCCATGTCCAGGTTTTGTTGTGTGAGATGTTTATTGGTCGTTTAAAACGTCCATAAAGTTGTTTATCTTCCCATTTTTTTTCCTAGTTATTGTCATTCTGTTGTCCATCGTGTTGTCAGTATCGTTTCTGATGGCTTTTAATCAGTCCTTCTTCGATTTTTTCTATGTACGAGGAGCATACGATAGTTAAAATTGTCGTAGACACTTGAAAATTCGGTATATTATTGCTATACATCTGATGATATGACCAACCAATTTTTATGATTTCAGCTTCAAATGAACAGCTACAGCAGCAATTGGAATACACCCTACTAAAACCTGATTGTCACAGCTGGTGAATTTCAAAAATGCTGTCAAAAAGGCCACAAAAACGTATGGAATGCTTCAGACTGCTTTTCGACCATCTTGCATGAATCGAGCATCAGTTTTTGAGTGGCATAAGACATTCAAGGAAGGCAGGGAGTCTGTGATGGATGATGAGAGGTGTGGCTGGATACTCCTGCCACACCTCTCATCATCCATCACAGGAAGTCAGAACACCAGAGTTGATTGACCAGAGGGTTAGGGTTAGGGTTACTATGTTGAGATTTTAAGGGAGTTCAGGAAGATATTCTGTCGGGAGAGTCCAGCACTCTTCAAATCGGGTCAGTGGCATTTCCAGCAGGACAATGCACCAGTCCACAACTCCATCCTAGTCACAGACTATTTAATCAAGATGGGCATCAAGACAGTTCCTCGGCCTCCCTATAGTCGAGACTTTGGTCCCTGTGACTTTTGGTTATTTCCTAAGCTCAGAGGCTGTCCTTATGAGACAATTGAGGAGATGAAAGAGGCTATGACGAAGGTCATTGCCAGGCTCACACAAGAGCACTTCCATGAGGCCGCGCCGAAGTTGTTGGAACGGTTCAACAAGTGCATTGCAGCCGGAGGAGATTACTTCGAAGGGGACTAGAGTTTCACATGTGTGCTATCAATAAAAGTGCCCATACGAAAAAAGTCTGGAAACTTATCGTATGTACCTCGTATTCATCGAGTCGTTGTATCTATGCGTCAAAGCTGTCTCCAATGCTGTCAAGTATCATTCCTCCCTCCTTTCTTGATACAAATAGTCTGTCAACGTCATCTCACGAATGTAATGCCTTTTGCATGGTCATTAGTTTCCTTGCTTTTTTGTCCATTTGCTTAAGTTCATCTCTGGTCCACTTCGAAAAGGGTCCCGAATATCTAACGAAGATACAGCCCAGGTATTTATTCCTTTGATGAGGTTTCTGCTTGACAGTTTCGTCTCGAGTAGCTTTCTAGTTCTCCTGAAATATTCTTTTCAAATTTTGTCTTTCATTTCCACTTGTTTGATGGTGTCAGTTTCCAAGATGCCCAAGTATTTGTAGGTTTCCTTTTCTCCGAGTGTTCTAATTTTGTCTTGATTGGGTAGTTCAATTTCGTCAGTCAGATTTTGTTTGCCACTTTTCATTACAAGCATGGCACATTTTTCTATGCCAAATTCCATTCCTATGTCCTGACTGTATATTCTAACTGCGAGTTTTAGAGCTTCAAGTTCTTTTTCATTTTTTCATATTGTTTGATGTCATTCATGTACATTTGGTGATTGATCTTTTCTTGCGATCGACTAAGTTTTTATCTGGCAGTGCATTTTCTCAGTATGTGGTTAAGTGGCAATTATGAATAGTAACTGTGATAGTGCGTCTCCTTGAAAAATCCCTTTTTGGTTCTTTGCTTCAGCTAAGTTTCTTCCTCCTGCTGTCAATTCCACCTTCCAGGTTTTCATGGTTTTCTCGATAAAGTTTATGAATTCATGTGATATTTTGTACATTTTGAGGCAGTTTATTATCCAGCTATGCGGAACCATGTCATATGTCTTTTTATTGTCTATCCAGGTCATAGCTAGATTTTTCTGTCTGGTCTTGCTCTCATTTATGATGTGTTGTTCTATGTAAAGTAACTCTGCTGTGCCTCTGGTTCTTTTGTAGCATTCTTTCTGTTCGTCAGGAAACAAACCGCAGCTCGTTAGCGAATAGTAAATTTCTTCCCTTATTTGTGCTGTTAATATTTTCTACATCATCGGTAGGCAAGTTATGGGTCTGTAATTGTTTGGGGCGGTTTCTTTGCTTGGGTCCTTCTGGATCAATGTGGTCCTTCCTTTGGTCATTTATTCGGGTACGTGTGCTCTTTGTAGGCATTTGTTCATTTCTAGTGTTAGTCTGCCATGAATGGAGGTAAATTTCCTGAACCAGAAACCATGTATTCCCTCATGGCCTGGCGCTTTCCAATTTGATATTTTTTAGTGCCATTTTTAGTGAATCGATGTGTATTTCTGTTTCAGCCCTTCTTCGAGTCCTTCTAGTTCTCTTGTCATATTGTCTATCCATTCAGCCTTTGCCTTATGGTTTTTGGTTGCCATATTTTAGTCCCAAATCGTATGTTTTAGTGTTGTTGATTTTACTCCTGTGATAGTTTTTCACACCAGCGTTACCTGTCTTCTCAAGTCTCCAGGACTCTTCTCAGTATTCTGGCTGATCTTAATAATGCTGTAGTTTGGATGGTCTATACAAGTCCTGTTATTTCCAAGTCCACCAGTCCTTTTACCAATTCTTTGCTGACGGTACCAAGCGCACCAGTTAAATCTTCTGTCACGGTCACCATCATGTTCTAGAGTTTTTTTCAGTTCTCAAGCATGGTCTTTGAACTTATCTTTCTTTTCGCTTTGTTTAAATTTAATTTCTGGTCGGCTGGGACGGTGACTCCACTATTCGGCACGTTTCCTTTTCTTTCTTTTTTCTTTTGTTGACTATCACTAAGTCTGGTCATCTGGCCGATATTAGGTAATCCATTTGTATCTCAAAATCCCTTTCCCCAGGGGTGGGCTGTCGAATACACTGACTCTACCTCTGCAGAGGAGTAAGACCCCCCCACAAACGAGTGTCCTGGATATGACACTAAACAATCTGATGGTGAGGTTCCAGCAGTGCTGGAGCTTTGGGGACTGTGGAGTACCCCTTTATTGCCATTGCTCCCAGGTCCACTCTGGCCTGGAGTGGTAGCACCTGATAGGGCCCTATCTATGGGTTAAATAGAACTAACAGCATACTAATGCTAAACTGAATTGTTTGAATAAACTGAATAGCTTGAAATAAAGATGTTTTTGACAATTAAACCGTACTTACATTTAAACTGCGTGCTTATGCTTGACTGAATTATTTTACATAGAACTGTTTTTCGACATTAAAACTGTATTTACACTTAACTGAATTGTTACATATAACTGCTTGAATAATCTGAAATAGAAATGTTTTTGAAATTAAACTGTGTACTTATGCTTAACTGAATTGTTTTGAAAAGAACGGATTATTTACATAAAAATTGATTTGGCGTAGAATAACCTATAAAGGTTGATATGCCATAAAATCCAATAAACCAAACCAAACCAAATCAAAATCCCTGAAAAATTTGCGTGTATTACTTCCAGGACGAATTCCAGGTTGTGCATATACCATCTGTTTGTATGGTCAAATTTGAATTTCTTGCATAATTCCCAGTGGATCACCTTCCCCACGTGTAAAAAAAAAGAGTGACTCCAACGATAAATAACCCACCAAGAGTCTATAAGCCAAAGAATTAACCAACCAACCAACCAACCAAATAAGCTAGCAAACAAACAAACAACAATATATATAGACTCTCAGCAACATTTGCATTTCTTTCTGGCCCTTTATAATCACTTTCTTCCTGATTTTTTTATCCATAGCATTCAAATTGAACACCGATAATTGATGAATCAGTTTACAGAGGCAAATACAATAAAACCTGAGCCAGCAAATAGGGGACTAACGTTAATCTTCTGTAGGAAGCAAAATAAAACTGTGATTATCGTTTCATTTTCAGCCTACCACCAGAATTTGCACTGTCACTAAGTAATCACAAACTGACTAACATTGTGAGACAAACGCACAAACGTATAAAAAAAAAAATTTCAACTTGTTTCGTTTTTCTAAACAATGTCTGTTTTACCATTTTTGGCTGTCAATCAAATATGTAAACCGTAAAGATAAAGAAGATAATTGTTACTATTAAAGAGAAGCTTGTTTCTCAGCTGTTTGGTCAGCGCGCGCACACACACACACACACACATATATATATATACGTATATATATATATTAGAATGGGGATTATGTGTCTGTGACTGTCTTTAACCGAAACTACATCGCTATCGACATCCCATTTCCCGTACTTATTTACATCACATTCTTCAAATCTTAATTATCAAGTGAATTGTTTCATATCATTAGTATTATCAGCCTTCTTAAAATACAAATGCAATTGTTGGTTGGTTGGGTTTTATGGCGTATCAACAATTGTAGGTTATTTAATGCCATATCCATTTTCATACAAATAATTAGTTCTATTTCAAACAATTCAGTTCACCATACAAAAAAAGTTTCCTATCAAACAATTCAGTTTCGTATAAATGTCCAAATGTAAGTACAAAGTCAAAAACATTTCTACTTCAAGCTATTCAGTTTAGTTAAACAGTTCTAATTCAAACAAATAAGTTTAGCATAAGTGTGCAATTTAAATATCAAAATAGTACCATTTCAAGTCATTCAGTTTAGCATAAATACGCAGTTTTGTTATATTTAACCCATAGATAGGTCCCTTTCAGGTGCTACTACTCCAGGCCAGAAATGACCTTGGAACGATGGCAATGAAGCGGTTCTCCGCATTCCCCAAAACTCCAGCATCAGTCGAACCTCACCATCAGATTGTTTAGTGTCATATCAGAACACTCGTTGGTGGGGGGATGCGGTTGGTGTATTCTACAGCCCCAGCCGATATTTTTCGCTGCCTCCCACCAGACACGACTTGACACAAGGTCAAAAGCCAGAAGCCCGATTAAAGTGGGGATAAAGGGGAGGGGAAGGTCGGGAACGAGCCGAGACTCGAACCCTGCTGGTCTATGCTGCTCATCGGCTCACTAGGTGCAATGTGAGCCTGATGAGGCAAGCAGTTTCACGAACCCAAATGTGGGTCCGGGCACGTATGCCAGTATACTGCTTAAACTAAACGCGAGGTCTAGTGCCATACGTGGGTTAGAAAGGAGAAAAAAGTGCAGCTCGGCCACCCGAGGGTAGCCTAGTCAAAACTAGGTGCCTAAAAAGGCCCCAAGTCTGCCATTGTTCCTTTTGCAGAGCCACGCTGTGGACCGAAGTCCAGAACCATGCTCTGGACCGAAGTCCAGAACAGGCTCCGCATAGGACGGTATTTGTCGCTGCCTCCCACCAGACACGACTTGACACAAGGTCAAAAGCCAGAAGCCTGATTAAAGTGGGGATAAAGGGGAGGGGAAGGTCGGGAACGAGCCGAGACTCGAACCCTGCTTGTCAGTGCTGCTCATCGGATCACTTAGTGCAATGTGAGCCTGATGAGGCAAGCAGTTTCACGAACCCAAATGTGAGTCCGGGCACGTATGCCAGTATACTGCTTAAACTAAACGCGAGGTCTAGTGCCATACGTTGGTTAGAAAGGAGAAAAAAGTGCAGCTCGGCCACCCGAGGGTAGCCTAGTCAAAACTAGGTGCCTAAAAAGGCCCCAAGTCTGCCATTGTTCCTTTTGCAGAGCCACGCTGTGGACCGAAGTCCAGAACAGGCTCCGCATAGGACGAGCCCTTACAGCCCCAGCTGACTGGGCAAGAAATGCAATTGTATTTATATAGACAACGGTTTACAGCGTGAGCGAGAAGTTTAATTTGCATATTGATCTTTTACAGAATTATTACAAATATCATTTTTCCTGGTTTGAATGCAACGTATATTCTAACAGCTCTCTGCATTATTCCTTCGAGTTAAAGTTTCATGGAATAAACAAATTATCACGTAACTAAACATAGACGATAAACTGGCCATTTTAAAGACATGACTGTCTGAAGATTATCGCCCATTGACTAGAGTATTCGCCAATGACCCGGGAGATCGCAGTTCAATCCTAGGTCGAGTCATACCAAAGACTCAAAAAATGCTACTCGATACTGCCTAGCTTAACACTCAGCATTATTATATCAAGAGTTAAGTAGAGCAATCAAGGGAAAGGTGCAGTGCCCTCCCCGATAACTCAGTGTTGTAGCTACAGAACAGGGAGCCCTCGGGTCACCCTCGACTACAGTCATCAACTATATATATATATATTGCTACAGGTATGGTTGTCACTATCTCATTTGGTCGGTTTGTGGCAGACCAAATGCGGTATAATTTGGAGAGTGCTCAATATCTGTGATAGAGCTATTATATAATGATTATTAAATATATATATATATATATATATATATTAGTTTTTATAAATATTTAATGGTATGGAAGCTTATCTGCGACTACTGTTTTCATGCCATCTTTATATGACAATCATCATCTGCCTGATGATTGTCGTATAAAAACAACATGAAACCAGTGATCGCAGATAAGAAGCCATGCAATTAGATATATATAAAAACAAATATATATATATATATATATATATATATATATATATATATATAATTTCTTCTTTCCTGTAATAACGCGTTCCCATTTTTCTTTTTTAAATTATATGCCATTCGTTCATAATTTGATGAATCAAATGAGTCAGGGCATAAACGCTTTTTACTTACCACCGCTTAAATGTTTGATTTTTTTCCGAGACTTATACAGCGATAAATATAAAAAAGGATACATGAAATACAATCAATTGATATACCTATAGGAAATGATGCAATTTCCTTGTCAAAAGAATTTCTGGAAAAAAACGGATCAAAATTGGCGCAAAGATCTCCAACTAACGCCCACGCAGATGTTTAAAGAAAATAAACAATTAAAAATGGTTTTTAGGACCAATGGGAGGTCTCTAAAAAAGAATTTTCGAAAAGTCAACGCGTGCGCGCGGGATCCACCTTGATGTTATAAAAACACACAATATTCCAGACAACACAGATCAGTTACTCACGCCAACCCGGGGTGATACGTACTAACTGTTTCTCAGCGGCGCCGTGCTCGAGTGATCTTCAAACAACTTCAAGTTGGATAAAGATCTTCATCCACGCTGGTCTCAGAACTGGTCTCTACGGTCGTGACCTGATACACGAATCGCTGTACATTTCAGCTCCCAACAAAGAAATAAGTTTCTTTATTTTTGTAGCACTATTGTTAATATTGTCTTTTCATTCATAAACATTAGTACTCTACATACTTCCATAGATAAATAGATATAAGACATCGCTGCCTTTACTCTCAGGTCCTTTCTGATAAGCAGTGATGGTATCTGTTTAGGTCCCATGTATGGGTTAAACAGAAATAGGTAAACATTTTCAAAACTTGAAACTGTGCGCAAACAAATTACTGAGCTTTGGCATCAAGACAGTTCCTCACCCTCCCTATTGTCCAGACCTTGCTCCCTGTGACTTTTGGTTATTCCCTAAGCTCAGAGACAATTGAGGAGATGAAAGAGGCTGTGACGAAGGTCATTGACACGCTCACACAAGAGGACTTCGATGGGGCCTTGCAGAAGTTGTTGGAACGGTACAACAAGTGCATTGCAGTCGGAGGAGATTACTTGGAAGGGGACTAGAGTTTCATGTGTGTACTATCAATAAAAGTGCCCATACGAAAAAAGTCTGGAAACATATTTAATGATCCTCGTATATATATATATATATATATATATATATATATATATATATATATCGGTAAAGTGCTGAAAACTCTAAGAAAATCTGATAATCCGTCTGAAGAAACAATCTTGCAAAAAGACTTGAAATAAATTTATAATTTAACTCATCTCTTAAGTTTTACATAAAATTCTTGATACATTTTCTCAACAATTGATTTATATTTATATATTCTTATATATCAATAGCCGTGCATTGAGAACTCTATTTGAATATATCAATACTATATATTCTATATAGATTGTTCCTCTCAAGTCTATTAATAAACTAATTCGATATATATATATATATATATATATATATAGAAAGAAAGCGAGAAAGAAAGTATAGGCAAGAAACAAAAAATCTCCTTAAGTTCAGTTATGCATATCGTGTCTTGTCTTTAAAAAAATTTTCTGCATATTTTTGCTTCTTTTTTTTCTGCTCAACGATATCACATTTCTAAAGATTCGCAGTCTCGGTAAAATCTCATATCAAAGTGAGAGCTGAAGTGTTTCAAACCTATTCTTTTCTCTGAGTTGAACAATTATCTATAAAATGAGAATGTGTACGAATATTTGTCTGTGTATTCTTATACACATCTGAAGGCAATTGTGAAAATGAATTCGACATCACAAGTTTAAATCCTGGACGAAACTTTGATTCACTTCCCAGTGGGAAAGGCATGAATCCACCTCTTCTCGCTCCAGCTATGGGTTAATAGAATGACTGACTGAGTTCGTTAGCTTTGGTTTGACAACCAATTTAGGAGAAGAAAACTCTGAATTCAAACCAGCTGTACTCTGCTTTTAACGTAATTTCACAATAAACCTGTTATCACTTATCTGTACTCCGCTTAAGAATAGAGCACATCGTGGAGGGGTTAGGTAACTGCGTTGCATACTCATATGCAGATGCATGCAAAATCATAACAACGACACAATAAAGACGAGCGACACAGTTCTTTAGAAAAATATACCTCTCACTTTATTTGAAGGGGTTCGAAAGGGTTACTAAAGGTTTTACTGTGAGAGGGAGTTGGAGACCGAACAGAACTGCAACATATTGACTCCCACTCTTATGACCATAACAGCGTTTCTTTCCCGTTCTCCTGGACTGCTCAGCCGGGGGCCTGGGGAACCAGCCTCTCTGGGACATGTTCCTCATTCCCGCACCTTCTCTCCAACTGCTCTGATCTTCAACTGACTGACTTCCTGTCTTCACCCGGGTTATATAATTGTTCGACATTCACCTTCTTCTTGTGGGCGTCGCAAATCACACTCATTCAACCCGTCCACGGTCAAGGTTATATCCTGATATTCCTCGACCGGATGCACATGTTATTTACACAGGTGCATTTGCTATTTTGACAGCTTGGCCGGGGTAATTATGTTACAACTGTATACCTGAATTTGTCTGTATTAGGGTACAGATGAAAGTATTCATGTGTGGGCCTGTTAATCTCCGTGTACATTTCTGAGAATGTGGGTTAGTGTTTCAGTATCTGTGTGTCAATCAATGTCGGCGTGAGGACATGGATTTTCGCGCATATGTATGTGCATGTGCACGTTTTAGTGAGTACGAGTTAGTTCATGAGAGCTCATGAGTATGCACAGGTTTCGCGTCGGCATAGGTGTATGTGCATGTGCATATTTGCGTGTGTGGTTGCTTGGGTGTCTATCAATGAGTCCGTCTGTGTCTGCGTCTGTAAAACCGGGTTGATTAAGTTTTATGGCATGTCAACCATCATAGGTTATTTAATGCCAAATCCTGATTATACATATATATATATATATATATAGTTTTTAAGTACATTCTGTTGATTACACTTTTAAATGAGCCTGCACTCATTTTATGTAACTTTATTCATTCATTTGCACACGACCAAATGTTTCTTGCCCAGTCAGCTCGGGCTGTAGAATATACCGACATCTGCAGAAAGGTAAGATCCCACTCCACGCCAACGGGCGTCCTGGATATGACACTAAACAATCTGACGGTGAGGTTACGGCTGGAGTTTTGAGGAATGCAGAGTACCCCTTTATTGCTATCGCTCTTAGGTTCACTCTTGCCCAGAGTGGTAGCACCTGATAGGGCCATGTCTATGGGTCAAGTAGAACTAAACTGCGTATTTAGGCTAAACTGAATTGCTTAAAATAGAACTGTTTTTGACATTTAAAATGTGTTCTTATGCTAATCTGAATTGTTTGACATTTAATTGTGTATAAATAAAAATTACACTTATATTAAACTGAATAGTTTGAAAATGAACTGTTTGACTAAACTCAATAGCTTGAAATAGAAATGTTTTTGACAATTGAACAGTGTATTCACGCTTATCTGAATTGTTTGAAATAGAACTGTTTATTTGTATAAAAATGGTTTTGGCATTAAATAACATTCAAAGGTTGATATGCCATAAAACTCAAACAACCAACCCACATCAAATGTTTCAAAGTATTTCTATGTCATACCAATATTCCAATTTAGGCTCACGATTAAAGAGTTTGAGTGTAGAGGGCGCTTTTGTATAAATTTGCATAGATGTTTTAGAGTGTATATATTTGTACGTTTACGTATATTTGTCTGTATCAGTGTGGGTGCGTGTATATATTTTTTTTTACATGTGTGTATGTGTGTGGGTGGATGTTTAAATATTTGTTGGTATCTTGGCGAGTAAGCTTACAAAAAACTTCACCACAATATATTTCAAATGCTTCTGGCATCAGTTCTGTTTCATTATCTTAACAAAGTAAAAAAAAATATCAAAAATATTAATAAATATAAAAATGAAAAAAATGACATTTTCTTAAAATTCATTAAGTTTTCTTGAGTCTGGCACGCAGGTTCGAAATTACTTAACGAAAACTGTTGTTTCATGGTGGTCACCCATCCAAATACAGAAAAGGCTCATCACTGCTTAGATTCGGTGATCTGACGGGAAGTGGGGCTTTCAATGAAATTTCTTAATGAATTTGTTAATTATAAAGCTTTCATTAGTCTGACACGCAGGTCGCAGATTGTATTAGGAAACCTACTCTTCATTAGTGGTCACTCATCTAAGTATTGAACAGTCTCTGGGCTGCTTAACTTAGGTCATCAAACGAAAAAAAACGTTGCTTTAAATATATGAGAAGTTTTTTTAAAGTACAGTTTAGATTTGCTACAGGGCCACCTTCTGATAATCGAATCCCTTAATCGGTCGTGATTAAACTGTGATTATTCCGTGTCAGTCTACAAACTAATACACCACCACGATGGTTGGTTGGTTGGTTTTATGGCATGAAAACACTTGCTGCCCATTGTAATGCGAAAGTCAGTCTTTTTTTGTTTCAAATAACTAATATTGATACTACTACTACTACGACGACGACTACTACTAATACTACTACTACTACTAATCAAATTAGCACAGAAGGAGTATAAGGCGAGACACGACTCGGTTGGCAAGGTGATCCACTGGGAAATGTGCAAGAATTTTCAATTCGACCATACAAACAAATGGTATATGCACAACCCAGCACCTGTCCTAGAAAATGACACGCATAAACTCCTATGGTACTTTAACATACAAACGGATCACCTAATCCCCGCCAGAAGACCAGACCTCATAATAATCAACAACAAAAAAGAGCATTTGCAAAACTGTCGACTTTGCTGTCCCGGCGGACCATAGAATAAATCTGAAGGAAAGTGAAAATAAGGATAAGTACCTCGACCTTGCTAGAGAATTGAAGAAGCTGTGGAACATGAAAGTAACGATTGTGCCAATTGTGATTGGTGCTTTAGGCACAATAACTAAAGAATTATTAAAAGGCCTGGAGGACTTGGAAGTTGGCGGATGGGTAGAGACTATCCAAACGACAACATTGCTGAGGACGGCCAGAATCTTGAGACGAGTCCTGGAGACTTGAGGAGACTTACTGTCACTCAAACTCCAGTGAAAAACCCTCAGCTAACACTGATGTGAAAAACTCAAAAGGAGTAAATAGTAATAATCATATTTACCAACCCCCTCCACTCGGGCAGGATATTACACAAGGTCAATTTTTTAAGCGGAGTTTAACAGGTTTGAACTTAGAGTTTTCCTTCTCCTAGACTAGTTGCCTCACCAAGGCTGAAGAACCTAGTCTGTCCTACCATTTACCCATAGCTGGAGGGAGAATAATTGGATTCATACCTTTCCCAAGGGTATTAGTGCTATGTGAAATGCAATCAGTCTCGTCCAGGATTTGAACTCGTGTCGCCGTGTCCATTTCCTACGACGGTAACCATTACACCACGGGCACCTCCACAGTAGTAGTAATAATAATCCTTAGTAAACAATAAGTAACAATTCTTAATTTGTTAGTATTATTATGTAATTCTTATCATTTTCAACTTACTATTCCTGTTTATAATAATGATTGTTTCTTCGCACACTGTAAAATAATATCAAATATTCCACTGTAATAGTAATAATTTTCAAACCTGTGTATTTGAACCATATATGGGACCCTAATAAGAACTAATACACTGGATTAGAGTGGACCTGGGAGTAATGGCAATCAATCGGTGATTCACTACTCTGAATCGCCCAAGAACCGGAGCTTTACCATTGGATACAGTTGATTAGAATATTCAAGACACCCCCTTTTTTAGATGGTTTGGATTACCCTTTCTTCAAGTGATGCAATTAATGTATGCTTATCTTCAACTACTGGACAACACAACATCGAGGAGCTCAAGTTTGGCTCAAGGTCACAAATAAAAGGAATCCAGTCAGAATCTAACTCATTACACCACAGGAGGTGTCCAAAAAACGAAAGGCCCAGACGGCTGGGACTATAGAATACACCGACTGCTTCTCTGTAAAGGGGTAAGACTTCCCCAACGAGTGTTTTCGGTATGACACTGAACCATCTGATGGTGAGACCCCAGTGATGCAAGGGCTTTGAGGAATACCGAGTCCCCCCTCATTGTTAACACTCCCAGGTCCAATCTGGCCTGGAGTGGTAGCCATCTGATCGGGTCCTATCTTTGAGTCAAATAGTATGGTTTGACATTCAAACTGTGCACTTATACTAAGGGGAATTGTTTGAAATAGAACTGTTTTTACATTTAAATATGTTTAAACAAATGACTGATGCTTAATTGAATTGTTTGTGATACATAGCAATACTTGAAAACATTAAACTATGTGCAAACAAATGATTAATAAAAAATAAAATTATTCGTATAAGATAGTAATAAGAGAAATCATCTGATTGTATGAAAAAAATATTATCTATAAAATGCGCTTAGAAATCATACATCTAATTTCCATGTGTGAATAGGATTCGGCATTGAATAACCTACAACAGTTGTTATGCCATAAAACCAAACTAAAACAAACCAAAAAATGAAAATTACTGGAATTTTTTAGAGCGTTAGAGCAGGGGCAGGTTATTATTTACACAGTCCAAACTACCAATGACAAAATTGATCCTCCTAACGAAGTCAATGCTCATTCTGAGAAACCATATCAAATTATTAATGTCCTACCTAGACACCACTGTTGGCTGACAACAGAAAATCAACAAAAGCTAAGGAAACATCAAATAAAATCACCAATGGATTACTATAGATATTATTAACCGTGTGACAAGAACGTTGTCGCAAGTTGGAAACCAACCAAGTGACTTCCGGTTATGGCTTCCGTGTCTACCGTCCAGTAATCTCACATTTTTCTACCGACATTTATTCATCAAATATTTAATCGTCAGACCGTTAATCATCAACTTTATTTACAGTATCACGTAAGCACCTAAACACACAGTTCATGTGTTCCTCTGTTGTGCACACACATTGAAAATCGTACATATGAATACACATTCATATATTTGTACCAGCAAGTGGTACCCACCGTAGAGTAATTTGTAGATTTTCTCTGAAAGATCAATACAACTGAAATGAGTTCGATCCTCACAGGGTGATCGACAAATTTTGTCTTGTACCAGCAAAGAGGGCTATCATAGAACAATATATATTGCGCTAGTCTGCAAGGTTACTAATAATGTAATGAGTTTGATCCTCACTGTGTTATTTCATATTGTATGTGTGTATATATGTGTATGTTTATGTGCACTTGTGTGTATATGTGTGTCTGTGTATATGTGTGTGTTTGTGTGCATGTGTGTATACTTTTGTTTCTGCGAGTGTATTTTTGTTTATATGTTTGTGTATATTTGTGTATGTGTATATGTGTGTGAATTCGTGACTGTGTGGATATGTGCGTTTGTACGAACGTATGAGCGTGTGTTTTTGTTTCTGTATGTGTACATGTGTGTGTGTATGTATGTGTCAGATCAATCATTTATGAGGTCTTAAACGGAAATTGATTTACGTCAACCCCGACATCAATGCTGGAAAAATCTTACTTTTCATTGTTCACGCCATCATTCTTTGACGTCACGAATATTCTACCTGACGCATTAATAATAATAATAATTATAATGATAATGAGGATAGAGGACGAGTGGAAGCTATCCAAACTACAGCATTTCTGAGTACGGCCTGAATACTGAGGAAGATCCTTGATATTTGAGGAGACTTGCTGTCATTCAAACACTAGTAAAAGACCATCAGCTAACGCTGATGTGAAAAACTCTCACGAAGTATAATAATAATAATAATAATAATAGAATAAAACTGAAAGAATGTGAAAAAAGGATAAGTACCTCGACCTTGCTAGAGAATTGAAAAAACAATGGAACATGAAAGTGACGATTGTACCAATTGTGATTGGTGCTTTTGGCACAATAATTAAAGGATTATTATTAAAGGCCTAGAGTATTTGGAAGTTGGCGGACGAATGAAGACCATCCAAACGACAGCATTATTGAAGACGGCCAGAATACTGAGAAGAGTCCTGGAGACTAGAGGAGACTTGCTGTCGCTCAAACTCCAGTGAAAAACCATCAGCTAATGCTGATGTAAAAAACTCTGAAAGCGTATATGATAATAATAATAATAATAATAATAATAATAAATGCTATGGCATGGATTAATAACAAAAACCATATGACATGGTCCCGCAATGGTGGATAATACACTGTTAAAAATGTACAAGATATCCGGCGAAGACATTAGGTTTTCGGAAAATACCATGGAAAACTGGAGAGTCGAACTGACAGCAGAAGGAAAAAACTTATCTGGGGTGAAAATCCTGAGAAGGTCTTCCAGGGCGATTCACTATTACCATTACTATTTGTAATAGCGATGATGCCACTTAATCATATACTTGGAAATGCACAGGCGGATACAAACTTCATAAATCGTAGGAAAAAATCGACCACCTAAAGAACATGGACAACATCAAACTGTTTGTTAAAATGAGAAAGAATTGGAAAACATAATACGGGCAGTGTGAATATTCAGTCAAGATATAAGTTTGGAATTTGCCAAACTTGTAATGAAAAGCGGGAAATGATCCATGATGGATGGAATGGAACTACCAAATCAATACAAAATCAAAACGTTCGGAGAAAAAGGAAAACTACAAATACTTGGGGATACTGGAGAGTCGAACTGATAGCAAGAGGAAAAAGCTTATCTGAGGTGAAAATCAAGAGAGTAATCATCCAGGGAGATGCGATATTACCATTACCATTTTTAATAGCGATGATGCCACTTAATCCAATTCCTAGGATATGCACTGTCGGATAAAAACTTCATAAATCGTTTACCAAAAATGTGAAAGAATTGGAAAACCGAATACCGCCAGTATGAATATACAGTCAAGATATAGGGATGGAATCTGGAAGTGAAAAATGTGTAATGCTAATAATGAAAAGCGGGAAATGATCCATGACGGATGGAATGGAACTGCCAAATCAACACAAAATTGAAACGTTCGGAGAAAAAGGAAACCTACAAATACTTGGGAATACTGAAAACGGATACCATCAAACATGTGGAGATGAAAGAAACATAAAAAAAAGAATATCTCAAGAGAAAACTACTCGAAACTAAACTACATAGTAGAAATCTCATCAAGGGGATAAATACCTGAATTGTCCTCCACGTAAGATACTCGGGACTATTCTTTAATTAGATAAAAGAACTTTAACCAGAGAACAAAAAAAAAATTCATGACGATGCAAAAGGCCTCACACCCCAGAGATGACGTAGATAGATTAGGAGGATCATTAAATAAGTTTCCAGGCTTTTTTCATATAGGCACATTTATTGATAGTACACATATGAAACTCTAGTCCCCTTCGAAGTAATCTCCTCCGGCTGCAATGCACTTGTTGTACCGTTCCAACAACTTCTGGAAGGCCCCATGGAAGTCCTCTTTTATGAGCGTGTCAATGACCTTCGTCACAGCCTCTTTCATCACCCCAATTGTCTCATAACGACAGCCTCTGAGCTTAGGTAATAAGCAAAAGTCTCAGGGAGCAAGGTCTGGACTATAGGGAGGCTGGGGAAGTGTTGGTCAAAAAGTCTGTGAGAAAGATGGAATTGTGAATTGGTGCATTGTCCAGGTGGAAATGCCACTGACCCGATTTGAAGAGAGCTGGCCTCTTCCCAAGAAATCTCTTATTGAACTCCCTTAAAATCTCAACATAGTAACCCTAACCCTAACCCTTTGGCCAGTCAACTCTGGTGTATTGACTTCCTTACTCCTCCCACACCTCTCATCATCCCTCACAGACTCCATGGCTTCCTTGAATCTCTTATGCCACTCAAAAACTGATGCCCGATTCATGCAAGATGGTCGAAAAGCAGTCTGAAGCATTTCATACGTTTCTGTGGTATTTTTTCCAAGTTTAAAACAGAATTTTATTGCACATCGTTCTTCTAAAGAGTCAGTTTGGATTTTTAAAATTCAGCAGCTGTGACAATCAGGCTTTAGTAGGGTGTATTCCAATTGCTGCTGTAGCTGTTCATTTGATCGTGAAATCATAAAAATCAGTCATCTCATAAGATATATTGCAATAACATACAGAATTTTCAAGAGTGTACGACAATTTTAAATGCCTGTACAAAAAAGTCTGGAAACGTATTGAATGCTTTAAGTATGTGTCAAGAAAAGAAGGTGGAAGAGGACTCATCAACATTCAAGTTGATGCATCGATATAACGACTAGAAGATTAAATTTAAAAAAAGTGCAGTGTAAGGCTGATAACAGCTACCAGAAACAATATAGACAACACAAGCATCAACAGAACAAAAATAACCAGGAAACAAAAATGGGAAGAAATTGACATTTCAAGCAACAAACAAGCGAAATCTCTTACGAGAAAACTTGGATATAGCAAAGAAAGGGAAACCTCAAGAGAGAAACTGAATCTCTTCTGATAGCAGCACAAAACAACGAGAACTATTTCAAAGCGAGAATTGACAAAACGCAAAACAATTGAAAATGTAGATTATGTGGTGACAAAGACAAAACGATCAATCACATAATCAGCGTATGCTACAAATTAGCGCAAAGACAGTATAAGACTAGACATGACTGGGCGGGCAAGGTGATATAGTGGGAACTGCGCAAGAAGTTTAAATTTGACTATACGAATAGATGGTAAATGCACAACTCGAAATCCGTCCAAGAAAATGTGACGTACAAAGTTCTCGGGGATTTTGAGATACAAACAGATCATCGGCTAGACGACCAGACATCGTAATTATAAAAAAACAAAACAAAACAAAACGAGAAGCTGATGAATAGAGGATTTTGCCGCTCCCTCTGACCACAGGATCAAACTGATGGAAAACGAAATCTTGCTTAAGAACTGAAAAAGTATGGAACATGAAGGCGACGGTGATACCAACTGTAATTGGCGCACTCGGTTCAGTCAACAAAGACTGGATACAAGGACTGGAGGACTAGGAAATAAGAGGATGAGTGGAGACCATCCAAACTACTACATTGTTGAGATCGACCAGAATACTAAGAAGAGTCTTGGAGACTAGAGCAGACTTGCTGTTGCTCTGACTCCAGTGAAAAACCACCTGTTAAAGCTTGCGAGAAAAACTAATATTAATTATAAAGGGTTGACTTCGGGCCTACACCGTGAAACTTAAGGGGCAGTGTCGTATGCACAGGCCCGGTCCCACCTTTTACATTCAAGGTTCATCTCTAGCTATCATGGTAACAGGGAAGTCCTCAGCTCATAAATCTATAAGACAATCGTCACCAAATACTAAAAAGTCAGCCTCCTTTGCAAATGTTTCTGTGATAGATGATCATTGGCTCTGCTAATAGGTTCATCCACCTTTAACAGGTCTTGATTTTAATTCTATTGGGTGTCTACCTACCCTTATCCTCACGTTCAGTTTGGTGGAATTACATAATTAATTCCACCAAACTGAACGTGAGGACAAGGGTAGGTAGAAACCCAATAGAATTAAAATCAAGACCTGTAATAAACATTATAATGTTTATTAAAATATTGAATGTTGTAAATTAGCGTAAAAAAGTACAAGACTAGACACGACTGGGTGGAGAAGATTATCCACTGGAATTTGATCATACTAATAAATGGTAAGTGCAAAAATCAGCATCCTTCCTGCAGAATGAGACACAGTAAATTTTCTGGAATTTTAAGATAGAAGCAGATCCCTTGATCTCGGTCAGAATATCAGACTTAGAATATAGTTTGCCAGAAAAATGGTGAGAGAAAGAACCTGTCGACTAGTGGATTTTGCTATCCCAGCAGATCACAACATGAAAATTTTTTTAAAAGTGCTAAGACGTTGCCAGAGAACTAAAAAAGCTATGGGATATGAAGTGATACCAGTTATAATTGGTGCGCTTGGAACGATCCTTAAAAGAGTTGGTAAAGGGACTGGAAGAGTTTGAAATCGGAAGACGAGCAGAGACCATCCAAAGTATAGCATTGTTAAGATCAGCCAGAATACTGAGAAGAGTCCTGGAAACTTTAGGATTACTTGCTGTCATTCAGACTCCAGTGAAAGACAAGAAGAAAAGAACTTCTTATCTAGTGGATTTTGCTGTTTCAGTAGACTACAAAGTAAAAATGAAAGAAAAATCACTTTAAATACCTGAAAGCAAGTCAATAGCCAAAATCAATTTGCAGCATGAAGGAGACAGAGATGCCAATCGTATTTGTGACCCTTGGAACAGTCCCCAAGAGACAGAAAACGAGGCTGGATGGACTCGAAATCTGAGCAAGTATAGAATTCATCCAGAACACAGCTCATCTAAAATCAGCTGGGATACTGATAAGAATCCTGGAGATCTGTGAAGATTAACAGTCACAAAAGGTTTTCACATCAGTTCTAACCACCATTTAGAGCTGGTGTGAAAAACTTTCAAAGAGTAAGGTGAGAATAGATAAGACGCAACAAAATAGCAAATGAAGGCTATGCGGTGACAGAGATGAAATCATCAATCACATAATAAATGAATGCTGAAAATTAGCACAGAAGGAGTATAAGACTAGACACGACTGGATGGGCAAGGTGATCCACTGGGAGATGGGCAAGAAATTTAAATTTGACCATATGAACAAATGGTATATGCACAACCCAGCTTCTGTCCTATAAAATGACACACATAAACTCCTATGGAACTTTGACATACACACGGGTCACCTAATCTCGACCAGAAGACCAGAACTTCTAATAACCAACAAAAAAAAAAGAAAATTTGCAAAATTGTCGACTTTGCTGTCCCGGCTGACCACACAATAAAAACTGAAAGAATGAGAAAAGAAGGATAAGTACCTCGACCTTGCAAAAGAATTGAAAAAACTATGGAACGTGAAGGTGACAATTATACCAATTGTGATTGGTGCTTTTGGCACAGTAACTAAAGATTTATTAAAGGGACTGGAGGACTTGGAAGTTGGCGGATGAGACCATCCAAAGTACTGCATTATTGAGAGCGGTCAGAATACTGAGAACAGTTCTGGAGACTTGAGGAGACTTACTGTCACTCCAACTCCAATGAAAGACCATCAGATGTCGCTGATGTGAAAAACTCCAATGAGTAAATAATAATAATAATATAATCACTTATTCACAGGACGAGAGAAGCGACGGATATGAAAGGAAAAAATCCTAAAGTAAAGTGGTGCTTAAATTGGAATCTTGAAACTTTGTTGAAATGCGGAACGTTGTTGCCCGTTTGTAAATATTTTCAAATCATCTGCTGTAATATCGAAGAAAGTTTTTAATGCTTTGTTTTTTAAATATTAAATGTAAGTTTTGTATAAGTTGCTGGGGATGGGGAGAAAAAATGCTGGCAAAATGAAGTAGGAAGTTCCTTTCCCCATCCTAAGTCACGTGACTAGAACTCGTTCAACAAAAAGCCAATAATCAATTGCAACCAGAGATGCTATAAATGGTACAGTATACTTGAAACACTGAACAAAGGTCCTAATAAGCAAATGCCACGAAAATACTCGGGTTTAAACAACTAAAGAATGTCAGTTATAAGCCAATCTAAGCACTAGGTAACAGTTTATATAACAAAAGAAAATATAAAACGAATAATTTGCCAAAAGGCTCAATCGTTAAGTCAAAACTTAGAGAATTTAAGACGGTTTTATGCGTGTGTGTGTGTGTGTGTGTGTGTGTGTGTGTGTTTGACCCGCTTAAGTCTCCTCTTGCTTTTAAAAACACTTGGTCACATCTGTGACAAGTGCGTAGATAATAAAACATCCCTTAGTCTGGTATAGCCACAACATACTACCCATGAAAAATGACAAATCCAAGCATAATTGAACCAAAGACCCAGACAATCGATCTAGGTGTTATGATCGGTAGGTGCCCTCTTGATAGCTAGCATGGAGGACCTTGAAGCATCCTGCGAATGTTAGTACACAAACAAAGACAAAAGCAACCACTTAACTCAGGGAGACCAGTGAAAGAAATGGACTAGGGATGATAACAAAAAATGTACTTCACTGTTTTCTTAAGAGCAATCCAACCCAAAGAAGAAACAGAAGAAACATAACAGAAATTTGGGCAGAATCCGTTTGATTTAATACCAGCTGAATTCTTGTTGACCCTGCGAGATTGATATTTTAGAAAGGTTGGTTTTCTGTCTTTGAGATACTAGAAATATACCAACAAGTAAATAGAGAAGAAAATCCACAAGACTCCAATATCCGAAACGAAATGCTATATACTGAAAAGCTTGAAAACGCAAAAGGAAGAAAACCAAAACACTTCACACTCTAATACCACAAAACAAATGTTAATACAT
Organism: Sepioteuthis lessoniana; assembly: GCA_963585895.1. Classification (NCBI taxonomy): domain Eukaryota; kingdom Metazoa; phylum Mollusca; class Cephalopoda; order Myopsida; family Loliginidae; genus Sepioteuthis; species Sepioteuthis lessoniana. Next base: position 4,973,975 of record OY757923.1, on the reverse strand, counting down.
GAAGACAAAATAAATTTAGATTTAATAAAGAATGTCATGACTGCAAAGAAGACGAGATTGCCATTCCTCAAAAACTAAGACTGGAAAAAAAGTCTTGGAAGAAACTGAAAAGTTAAACAAATATATACCAAATATCCAAAATGACAACATGTAGGAGGTTATATGGTGTTTTTAGGTTTAATTTTCATTTTTGTCGTGGTATATTTAAATTGTTTTTTATATGTGGTTGCGTGTTCTTATTAGCAGGAAGGTCGTCATTTATAGCGATTGCTATTATTATTATTGTTGGGATTTTTGGTTTAAGGTTTAAGTTGGTTTTGTTGGTATTACTTTGTTTGAATTGGTATTACGTTGGTATTTCGTTGGAAGTTATCCCCTCGCAAAATGTTGATGGAAAATAAAGGTAGTGGAGAAGAACGAAGACGTCGTTAGGTTTTTGAAGGAAGATTTTAATGGCAGCATGAAGTATAGGGGTTTACACTGGTATGCTGCGAGGTCTCGTAGTAAAGAAAGAATGTAGGAAGTTGTTAGAGTGTATCATCTTATTTGTTTTTTTAACTAGAATCCTTTGGTCTAGAAGAATAGACCCAAGGGATCCATAAACTAGATGGCTCTCCTCATAGTGGTTGATGAGGCTACTACTATTCGGGAGCAGACGAATAGACGTCCGTTCCCTTTGGGTATTTCTGAGCGAGGGAGAGATTGGCGGGCTTTCTTCAATTTTGGGTGTTGCTAGGAAATATGGTTCGGGCTGAATAGGACAAGTCATCCTGATTGGGTGAAAATGTTCGGCGACTCTAACGTTCAAATTAAACTACGCGCCAAACAAAAATTTCAATTTTCTTTCTCCTATAAACATCACTAAACTAAATAAGCTAATTTATGCAGGAGCGAAATTAGTCTGAGATAAAATCAGTGTTCCCTAAAGGAACCCGAACTGAAATACAAAACCTGGTTAGGAAATTAGACTAGAAGGACACGTAAAGAAATTGCGACAGGGGAAGTTGCTAAGAATAGAAAAATTACGGAGATATGTTTGGTTAAAAAAAAAAAAAAAAACAAATTAAAACAGCAGAAAAATCTGACAATACAACTTGAAGAGATAAATTAAAAAAAATATTAGCAAAAGAAGGGGAGACTTAAAAGATAGCGAGACAGGGTCATGCAATACGATCAAAATAGGACAAAATAGTGAAAGAAAATTCTACTAACAAGTTGGTGTAGAATGCCAGAGGACATAACAACAACCGGATGCAAAGGTAGCAAAATAATTTTAGGGTAAATTATGGGAACGGAAATAACACAACAAAAAGGCTGAATGGATAAAAACATGTAAAAAAAGAGTTATAAGAACTCAAAGAAGGCCCTTAGGTGATAATACACCTTGAATCTTTCAAAGTAACACTCAAGAAAGTACCAAATTGGAAATCGCCACGCCATGACGGCATATATAGATTCTGGTTCACGATAGACTGGATCTTCAACTGATTAGATGCCTAGAAGAAGCAAATATACCCAAATGAATGTCTAGGGGAAAAACCACCTTTATCCGGAAACCCCGAAAAAGGAACTCTCCCAGCAACTATAGACCAATAACGTGTCTACCTATGATGAGGAAAATCTTAACGGCACAGATTAGACAGATCTACTATTTGAGATTACGCCACGAACTGTTTCCCGAAGAATATAAAGGATACCACAAGGGAACAAGAGAAATGTGATCTACTGTACACTGGTCAACAAATCCTCAAAGAGAGCAAAGCGAGGCAGAAAATATAAACAGCGTGGATTGTCACCAAAGAGGCCAACGATATATTCATGCAAAGCTAGATAATTGATAATTGACTGTCTAAAATGTACGAGATATCCGATAAAGTCATAAAGTTTATCATGGAACCCATGGAAACCTGGAAGGAGGGGAAACTTTTGCAGAGTTTAAAATTCAGAAAGGCACCTTTTAGGGAGATGCAATTTTACTACAGACATTTCTAATAGTAATAATACCACGCAATCACGTCCTTAGAAAATGCACAAGGAGCTACAAATTTAAAAAATCGCAAGAACAGCTTCATCAGCTTATGTACATGGACAACATTAATTTGTTTCAAAAAATGAAAAAGAATTAGAGACTCAGATAAAAATAAGAATATACACTAAGGATATAGGAATGGAATTAGGCATAGAAAATGTGCCATGCTCGAAATGAGAAGAGGAAAAAAATAGCCGAAAGAACTGATCTGTCAAAATAAGAAAGAATCAGAACCTTCTGAGAAAATGAAACCTACAAATTGTTGGGAATATTAAAACTGGACACCATTAAATAAGCCGAGATAAAGGAAAACTTAAAAAGTCTCTCGGACGAACGAGAAAGCTTCTCGAAACTAAAGTCTTTCGCAGAAATCTTTCTGAGACACTCGAGACCATTCTTTGAAATGACCAAGAACGAACTTAGACAAATGGACTAGAGGACAAGAAAACTTATGACGATGGACAAGGCGTTACATCTGAGAGATAACATAGACTATATGCGTCAAGAAAAGAAGGAGGCAGAGGAGTTGCCAGCAGTGATGATATCATGGATGCGTCAATACGACGACTCGAAGTCAACAATTAAAAGAGCAAAGAAAGACTATTTGCTGCGACCAGAAACATCATAGACAACCTAAAGATAAACAGAAAAACAATGACTAGGAAACAGAAATACGTTGTGCATTCAATAGGTTTCCACACTTTTTTGTACAGGCATTTAAAATCGTCGTAGACTCTTGAAAATTCACTATATTATTGCTATATATTGTATGAGATGACTGACTAATTTTTATGATTTCACGTTCAAATCAACAGCTACAGCAGGAATTGGAATATACCCTACTAAAGACTGATTGTCATAGCTGGTTAATTTAAAAAATGCAATCTCGACGTGGGGACACTTTAGAAGAACGATATGCAATAAAATTGTGTTTTAAACTTGGAAAAAATGCCACAGAAACGTATGGAATGCTTCAGACTGCTTTTCGACCATTTTGTATTAATCGAGCATCAGTTTTTGAGTGGTATAAGAGATTCAAAGAAGGCAGGGATTCCGTGAGGGGTGATGAGAGGTGTGGGAGGAGTAAGGAAGTCAATACACCAGAGTTAATTAGCCAAATGGTTAGGGTTAGGGTTACTATGTTGAAGTTTTAAGGGAGTTCATGAAGAGATTCCGTCGGAAGAGGTCAGCACTCTTCAAATCGGGTCAGAAAAGCAAATGTTAGTTATTTGGTGACAGAGACGAAATGATTAATCATTTAATAAGTGAATGCAGCTAACTAGTTGGTGGGGTAGGTGATCCACTAGGAATTGTGCAAGAAATTGACATTTGACCATGCTACCAAATGGTATATGTACAAGCCAGACTCTGTCATGGAGAATGAGATGTACTAAATTCTCTGGGATTTTGAGATACAGACCACCTAATCCGAGCCAGAAGACCAGACCAAGTGATAATTTACAAAAAAAATAAAATAGAACCTGCCGATTAGTTGAATTTGCCCTCCCAGTGAACCACAAAGTGAAAATCAAAGAAAACGAAACGGAGACAAGTACTCGGAACTTGCCAGAGAACTAAAAATGCTATAGACCATAAGAGTAATGGTAACACCAATCGTAACTAGTGTGCTTGAAACAGTCCCCAAGGGTTGGTAATGGAGTTGGAAGAGTTTGAAATCGGAAGACGAGAAGAGATCCATCCAAAGTACAGCATTGCTAAGTCCTGGAGACCTGACGAGACTTGCTGTCACTCACACTAACGATAGTGTGAAAAACTTTCAAGGAATAATAATAATGATAATGTAGTGCTGAAACTCTATTGCAATATCTCCCTATTGGCCATCTCTTCCGCCCGATCATGTAGATTGCATCTAGTGTCCACACAAAGCTGATGTGTTTGAATATTTTCTTGTCGGCTAACACCGGTTTGTCCATATCTACAGATTCTTAGGAGAACTTCAGTCGTGATTTTGTCTTTAATTCACCAATAGTGTCTAGCATATCTTATTCATTTTCCTTGGATGACTTGTAAGTGACTTTTCTATCCTTGTTTTTTTAATGGCATATCGACCTTTGTAGGTTATTTAATGCCAAACCTATTCTCCTAGAACAACAGTAGTGGTACTATTTAACCCATAGCTAGGAGGATAAGGGGGTTCATACCTATCCCAAGGGTATTTGCCCGAAAGTGAATGTAATAGCGCGACTGGAGTCTACGATTCCGCAGTCCATCGCTTTAACCATTACACCACGAGGACACCCCTTGTAAGTGACTAAACAGCTACTATTTTATTGGATGCTACTCCAATAATAATAATAATAATAATAATAATAATAATAATAATAGAAATAATAATAATCCCGTCCGGGTGGTTGATTGGTTGATTGATTTTACTACCATGTCAACCTGTCTGGGAATATTTTCTGCCTCGAAGTTCAAGAATCGCGTTCATTGTACGTTCATATTTGCATTTATCATGAAGTTGTTTTCAATCGAATGGAAATATTTCTGAAACAGATCAGTCACTCATAAATTGGGCCCTGACAAGTACTATCACACCCGGTCTGAGTGAGTCATGGAGTGAGCCATGGAGTAATGGCAGTAAAAGGGTACACCTCATTCCCCAGATCTCTCGAACTGGAGCCTCACCACCCGATGCAGTTTAGTATTATAAACAGCGCATCTTTTTAGAGGAATAGGGTCCTTACCAGACAGCAAAGGACACGGTCGACGTATTCTAAGCCCCACCGACAGGGCTTCCGTTTAGTGGAGAAGATGATCAATAGGCAACAAATATAAGACTCTTAACTTTGATCATATGGACTAATGGTATATTCACAAACCAGAATCTGTCATGAAAAGTGAGACATCAAAAATTATCACAAATAATATTATTATCACAAATAATTTGATAATAATTTATTTCATAATAACGACACTTGCTGGTAATATATTTGATAATAATCAAAATCAGATAATCTTAGATTATCTGATTTTGATACAATTCAGCAGACCACAGAGAGAAATTGAAGGAAAACGAAAAACTAGGGAAATATCTTGACCAACAATATCGCTTATATCTCAAGATTGTTGTCCAGTCGGTGGGGCAGTAGAATACACCGGTTCTCTGCAGAGGGGTAAGACCCCCCCAACGAGTGTCCTGATATGACACTAAACAATCTGATGGTGAGGCCCCAGTAATGCAGGAGCTTTGGGGAATATGGAGTACCCTTTCATTGCCATTGTTTCCTGGTCCACTCTGGCCCAGAGCTGTAGCACCTGATAGGTTCCTCTCTATGGGTCAAATAGAACTAAACTGTGGGCTTATGCTAAACTGAATTATTTGAAATAGAACTGTTTTGGCAATTAACTGTATGTTTGAAATAGAACTGTTTATATGTATAAAAATAGATTCGGCATTAATAACCTATCATGGTTGATGTGCCATAAAACCAAACTATCTCAAGAACGCTCGGTATTTAAACATGAACTCAGATTATCTCTGTTCTCTGACTGTTACAGAGCCACACCTGAATATGTGAAATGTACATAGAATGTTCATAACTCATATATAGATAACATAGGAATCCCGAAACACAAAAAACACTTACGACTTCTTAGTTCAGGTACGAAACCTTTTTATTACCTTTGAGTTAAAGGTTTTTCGTCATAAGGAAAATGATACACAGTCTTTCTCGGTTGACTTTTCCATCTGCCCACCCCCAACACCACCATGCACGGCATCTCACCGCAAACTACTGGTCTGATCTCGGCGAGCCCCGAAAGTCAACCGTCTTCTTCGGACGCTAAAACTCAACTAACTGACTTTTCTCAAATCTCCAAAATCCTCCACACACGCTTGCGGTGCATGACATCATTTACATCCACCGGTCTCATTTCTATCTGGGATTTTGACATCTCTGAATGACACATCCTTCCTGCGCGCGCGTGAACACCTGCGCTTATGTTGCACCTAACTAACCCATGCACTAAGCGAAAGGTTCTCAGCCTAACTAAACCGAAAGGCAAGATATATAAAACGAAATCCCTCGGCCATTATATTACATGACATCAACATCTCCACACGAGCAGGATGTAAAACAACGGCAATTTATATGCGGAGTTTGAATTCAGAGTTTTCCTTCTCCTAGACTGGTTGCTGCAGTTAAGTTAAAGGGGCCAGTCTACCCTACTTTTTACCCATAGTTTGCATTTACCAACCACTCCCCACGACACAAGGTTAATTGTTCATGCGGAGTTTGAATTCAGAGTTTTCCTTCCTCTTGACCGATTACCATACCAACGTTTAAGAGCCTAAACCCTATTTACCCTTAGCTGGAAGGAGAACAGCTGGATTCATATCTTTCTTAAAGGTATTAACCCTACGCGAAATTCAGGCTCGTTCTGGATTTGAACCCAGTACGCCGTGTCCATTTCCTACAACGATAACCGTTACACCACGGGCACTTTCTGAAGTAACGACTCCCGTAGTTCTACTAGTCCGTGCTTGTTTTATTTTCATCTAGAGCCATAACTCCACGAATTTTATCCTTTTGACATATTAAAATTCATTATTCAAGTAGTTTCCCGACCTGTGACAACCCATTTCACCAATCTGTTCTCTGCCACCCAACCCAACATTGGTATTGATGCAGACCCTCAGAGAACTTAAGACACTCACCTGAATTCTAATTCAGAAAAACCTGACGTTCTATTCTTTCGAAATTTTGTGGGCGCCATCTAGATCTTTGCGCCTTGGGCGGGCGCCGGGATTACCTAAAATGTAGGACTGACTCTGAGTGTTGAGTACTTTTGAACTTGTTTCATCTTGTTAAATTAAGTTACTGAGTGAAACATAAAGATTAAAGCTTATTTAAATGCTATTCAAACTGGTGTTCGTCTAATATACAATACAACTAAGATCTTTTTTAATAGTTCGGTGATGCATTATCAAAATATCCAAAATTGTTATCAACAGTAATATAATCATCATCATCTTCATCATGTCGTGCCACCAGCACAGATATTCTTGACCCTCTATCGTCACTTCTCCCTATCGTTCATCGCCTCTGACAGGTCTTCAGGGCTACATTCCGTATCCACACATAGCTGCTGTATGTATGTTCGAGCTGGTCGTCCTGCTTTTGCTTGGCCATATGCGGGGGTCTATAGGAGTACATCACTTATGAGTTTGTCCTTGCTTCTCCAGCAGTGTCAAGCGTGTCTTGCTCGTCTAACTTGTATAGTTTTCGTGATGGGAGGCAGGTGGCCGTACAGCTGGTGTCTTGCTGGGTGTTGCTACCAGGACTTGTTCAATATCGCTCTCAACATTCTTGTATTATTGCCGTCTAGCAGTAATATAATTTATATTAATTCATCCTTCTTTTCAAAATCGTGTGACGTTACTGTTCCCGTTTTAGTAAATGGTTTGGTTGGGTTTAGTTTCTTTGTTTAAAGGCATATCAACCTTCATGCGTTATTTAATACCAAAGCCATCCTTGTAAAACAATCATTGTACTATTAAACCTATAACTTGTGGGAATAAAAGAATTTATAACATTCCAAAATGTATTCATCTCAAAGTGAATTATTGCTAAGTTAAAACCCTGAACGAGGCTGTTAATACTCTTGAGAAAGCCATGAATCTCTCTCTTCTCACATCAGCTGTTGATACTGGGTTCTTTAACCTCGGTAGGTTAACCCGTCTTGGAGAAGGAAAAAATTCTGAATTTAAAACTAGTTTAAGTGGGGTTAGCATCTCCTCCCCATAAAGATCTATTTGCTATGAAACCCTAACAATCCCAAACGGGATGTGGTTACAGCCCTGGACTCCTTAAGCGCACAGGACAAATTTACATAAATTAAAATCGTTATTAATTGCCCTTTACTACAATTTACAAATCAATCTGCTTTTTGAAACACATTTGTGATGTAATGGTTAACAAACTAGTCTCAAAGATTCATTTCTAGTGAGTTCGATTCTAACAAGGTGACCCATGTTTGTGGCTTTGTGCCTGGTCTAAATTCGGCTTTATTCTTGGATGCTTCATTTGGTGTTATATCTTACATGGTAGAATAGTAGTTCATTACACTTAAGACCATATAACAATTACTTCCAGGTCCACTCTGACCCAGAGTTGAATTACCCTTGGGGTTCCATCTTTTGGTCAGATTTGTTTGAAAATTATTTGTATTAGATAGAATTACTTGAAACCATTTAACAGCAAATTATTTCCTTTAAGAATGAATACTGGAAGCTATAATTGTTAGCAAAAGATTATTGTTATCATTAGTTATTTAAAACCATATGATTGCTTGATAAATATATATATGGGGGTTATTTGCATACCATCCAAAAGGTATGAATCTAACCATTCTCCCTCCAGCTATTGATAAATAGTTTGGCAGATGGGCTGTTTAACCATGGAAAGGTAACCTGTCTTGGAGATAGAAAATTCTGAATTCACACCTGCAAATCCCGCTTAAAAATTGACCTTATGTCACATCCTGCTCAAGCGGAGAGGTTTGTAAATACTTATAGATATTTGTTGCTGCCTCCCACCAGACAGGACCTGACACAAGGTCAATGATTATAGTGGGGATTTAGGGTAAGGGAAGGTTGGGCACGATTCGAGACTCGAACCCTGCTGGTCTGTGCTGCTCATCGACCCACTAAATGCAATATGGGTCTAATGAGCCAAGCAGTTTCAAATCTGGATCTGGGCACGTATGCCGGGTTATAGCTTGAACTAGAACAGCAAGGTCTAGTGCTATATATAAGGAGCAGAAGTTGCAGCTCGCCCAGCCGAAGGTTGCCCAGCCGAAATTGGAGGCCTTTCGGCCTCGAATCTGCCATTGATCAATAACTCATCCGGCACGAATGCCAGACGGCCCAGCAAAAGCCATGGAAGTATCTTATAATACTTATATAAATATATATATATATATATATATGAATAAAATATCCAACCGAGAGGTAGACAGATTAAACGTGGAAACCATTTCAGAGAAGCACTTGTATATTTCTTATGACGTTTCGGTTTGTGTGGTCTTCATTAGAAAATGGTTGGGAAAAACACGAAGGAACATTAAAACTGTCCATGAGGTTGTCATGGCAATGTGATGAAAAACGCCGTTCATTATGAAACATTGGAATTTATAATTAAGGCACGCACCAATACTTTTTAACTGAAAATTTCACTTAAGGATAAGATTTGAGGATACAGGAAAAAAATATAAGGACGTTGCTTTGTACCCTATTAAAAGAGGAGTTTCAGGGGAGTATCTTGAAAACAAAATATCTCACTTTTCATTCATTGTTGCCTTTGTAAATATTGATTCAATCTCGATCCTTTTTAACACGTTTCGTACATAGATAAATACTTTTAAATTTCCATGTTACACAGCCCTTTGCTGTTCTACTGTATACGGGCCTTACTTTATGATCACCAATTCTATGAATATGGACCTTGTTCTATGATTGGTTGGCTCCCATCTCCTCACTTCCATTCAGTTTGTTCTTCACGTCACCTCATCTTATCGTCTTGAGTCGTTCTAGTGTTTCTTTCACGTTGCCATTTTTATTCATATTCGTTGATGTGGAATGACAACACAACTTCACGTTCAGATTTAACTTTTTATTTATTAACGAGTTTTCTCTTTATCACTCGTTATGCTCTTGAAGGGGAGGTAATAACAAGAGGGGAGATGAAACGTTCAACCGCTTAGTTCACCTGACTGAAACTATTCAATGAGAGCCGTAATCTCAGACTGACCTCGAGTTCAACGACTATTCATCAAACTCATTGACCCTTATTTTTCCATGTTTAACAGTTAAAGTCTTAAATTAAACTCTACACTCCATGTCAAAAATAGATCTCAACGATCATTTATGTATTAGCCATGTTACACCATTTTGTTTTATAAATGCAAAGTTGTAAGAAAGCATCCAAATCGAATTAACCTACCGATCCCGTTTAGAGTTGTAATTTAAATAGGAATCACGGGCTTCTGGTCGCTAAGAATACCGGCTGTTGCTTAAGTGGTTACCCATCTAAATGTTGAACAAGTACATCACGGCTTAACATTCGTGATTTTGCAGGAACGGGTTCTTTCAACGTCACTTGAACGTAAATACCGGTTAGATATTTCATTTGTTTTCTTTGTTCAATGGCATATCAACTTTCATGG
>OY757923.1:4948756-4958756 GCA_963585895.1 Sepioteuthis lessoniana | reverse complement strand
TTACAGAAACATTTAAGAAATAACACATACTTTCCAGGAATAAGATTTGTCTTATATAGTGTTATCCATGGAACAAAAGCAGTTTGAAAGGAACAGTGATCATTTTCTATACTTTTACAACATAAGCAATTAAGAAATTACACATACTCTCAAATAACTTTAACTACCGTTTCTAAATGGTCACCTATCTGAGTCCTGACCAAGCTTATCATTGCTTAACTTGTTATTTATCAAGCTTTGTTTAGCCTGCCACAAAGGCCAGTCATTGCTTACTGTACCTGCTGTAACTAAATGGGCACGTACGAGAATCATTAAATAAGTTTACAGACTTTTTTTGTATGGACACTTTTATTGATAGTACACATATGAAACTCTAGTCCCCTTCCAAGGAATCTCCTCCGGCTGAAATGCACTTGTTGTACCGTTCCAACAACTTCTCGAAGGCCCCATGGAAGTCCTCTTGTGTGAGCGTGTCAATGACCTTCGTCACAGCCTCTTTCATCTCCTCAATTGTCTCATGACGACAGCCTCTGAGCTTAGGGAATGACCAAAAGTCACAGGGAGCAAGTTCTGAATTATAGGGAGGGTGAGGAACTGTCTTGATGCCCATCTTGATCAAATAGTCTGTGACAAGGATGGAGTTGGGGACTGGTGCATTGTCCTGGGGAAAAAGCCACTGACCCTATTTAAAAAGTGCTGGCCTCTAACGACGGAATCTCTTACTTAACTCCCTTAAAATCTCAACATAGTAACCCTAACCCTAACCGTTTGGCCAATCAACTCTGGTGTATTGACTTACTCCTCACACACCTCTCATCATCCCTCACAGACTCGGTGCCTTCCTTGAATCTCTTATGCCACTCAAAAACTGATGCTTGATTCAGGCAAGATGGTCGAAAAACAGTCTAAAGCATTCTATACGTTTCAGTGGCATTTTTTCCAAGTTTAAAACACAATTTTATTGCATATCGTTCTTCTAAAGTGTCCTCACGTCCAGATTGCATTTTTGAAATTCACCAGCTGTGACAATCAGACTTTAGTAGGGTGTATTCCAATTGCTGCTGTAGCTACTGATTTGAACCTGAAATCATAAAAATTGGTCAGTCATCTCATAAGATAGATAGCAATAACATTGTAAATTTTCAAGAGTCTACGTCAATTTTAAATGTCTGAACAAAAAAAAGTCTGGAAACTTGTTGAAAGCACCACGTATCTGAACACCAAACTTGCTCATCGTGGCTTAACTTTGACGATCTGAGAGGAACCTAATTTCGACGATTTGAGAGGAATGATTTGACAGTAAGTCAGTATAATTGCTTTTATATACTAATCCTTTAAAATTGTCTGAAAATTCGAGATCAGAAAAATATCATCATTTGAGTTCGTATTTTCCATTTTGTTTATTTTTTTATTACTACATTTTGGCCGATGCATTCTGTTGGTTTTCAAATGAAACAACCTAAACGCAAAAAAGTAATTCGATTCCGTGAGCCGTCCTCACTTACCAACTAATTCATGTCATATAAAATTAAACACATCAAAGTTTTCTATCAAAGGAGTAATTAAATATTTAATTATTGAGATTTGAAACCGATCTTCTTGTTTCGGATGCAGTGCCTGCTATTACCACAAATGTACGCAGCACTTTTGAAAGGCATTGTTTAAACAGCGAGCAATAAAGAGACTTCTAAATCGATGCAAACTTGATGATATGGTAATTATTTGCTTTTATGGACAAGTTCCTTCGAGAAATACATGAATCCATTTTCTTTCCACGGAGAGGCGTAACCAGTCTCGGCTAGATTCTTTTGCCTTGGAGGGCAGCCGGTATAGGAAAAAGTAAAAGTAAATTTTGTCTTCAAACTCTTTCTAAGAAGTATTTGGTTAAATTTTAATATCATAATTATTGGTGTAGACTGTAGAAACCCATAGATATTTATAAGTGATTGTGTGAAAAGGTGTTTGCATGTTAGCAAAAAAATGTTGATTTTCATCCAAAATATTTTAATCGAAAAACACATGCGTGCACAAAAAAAAATCAACTAAATAAGATAAGTTATTAAAAAAAAAATGCAGCTGCCGGAAGAGAGATGCGCGAACAAAATTTAGCATCTCATCCGGTCGGCTAAGTGTAACACGATATGCATTATTATGTAACCCAGACAGAAATTAACCAAAAGCCGCCAGAGTCGTAAGACACGATCGGTCATCGAAGTGGTTACAGGTGCTGGTCAAGAGATACTGCAAAGTCGGGATGAAGAATAGTGGTTCTGTGAATCTCAATAAAATAAAAAAAGCTTGCATTATTTTACTGTTTTTTTTGGGGTTTTTTTTTGTTTTTTTGGGGGGGTTGGGGGGTTGTTCGTTCTCTTTGGTGTCTAAGAGAGAATGATAAAACCCAAAACTACGAGAACTGGTTCCTACTTGAACAAAGAATCTATCCAATGTGTTCTCTATCCGTTTAGCTAATTCATGTCATATATAATTAAACACATCAAAGTTTTCTATCAAAGGTTTAATAAAAAGGAAGAAAAAAACAGGTTCTACTTTTGAGGTGAGTTGAGTTACTGTTCCCCTTCCCCCATCAAACAATCTGCCATCAACACTGTATCCGGTGATAAGGCTCCAATCTTAGAGTACCAGAGAGTTTGAAGTATCTCTTCATTCCCATTACTCCCAGGTCCACTCTCATCCCAAGAGTGGTACTACTTGTTACGGTCCCACTTATGGGTTTAATAGATCTTTTTTAAAAATTCAGCCCAAACCAAACCTCCATACCGACCAATTCTAGAGCCTTGTGACGTTTTCTTGTTTCCGAAATTGAGCACTCATGTTACAGATAAAACTGGCAAACTGAGAGGACATTAAAAGATATATGACGGCAAAGCTTCTCACCCTAACGAAAGAGAAATTTCAAAAGAAATTTCAAAAGATTAATGGAAAATTTGCAGTAATAATTATCTTGAATGCCAAGGAGACTATCTTGAAGAAAAATATAGTATCATTCATTGTTCGTTTCTACCTTGTAAAATAGAGGTTCAGTCGTTATACTTTTTGAACACTACTTTTATACACACACATATATATATATATATATATATATATATATTGTAATCCACAGACAGATCGTTTCGTTCTATCAGAACTCTTCAGTGTGGCTAGACACGAAGGACGCTCGAAGTCGGGATCGAAACCCGTCCAACTTTACGTTAGACTAAGTTTCAGACCTCTCGGCCACCAAGCTGACCACGTTGGCTAAGGGAATTTTAAGGTATTTATTTTAGCAACAGCAGCAGCAGCCTTTGTTTACGTTTTATATACCCTATCGGCTACCAGAGTGCTCAATTTTTTCGAAGAGCTTTGCATTACGCTAGCGGCGGCCGACAATTCCTTCGCCAGAGTGCTCAACCCCCATGGGGGAGCGTATATATTGTCATCCATAGACAAACTGTTTCGTTCTATCAGAACTCTTCAGTGTGGCTAGACACGCAGGACGCTCGAAGCCGGGATCGAAACCCGTTCAATATAACGTAAAGTAAACCAGAAAATCTGTAAAAGACTATTCGTAATTCTAACTTAAGTGCATTATATGTATACAATCTGAATACTGATGATGCAGCCTTTATTTTGGAACCTGTCCTCTCCTTGAACTGTATATAGGATGATTTACTACAAAACAATTATATTACCGGAACGTTTAATCTTTAAATTGAAATATATTTTCCGTCATCGCACAAATATACACACATATTTATGGGTGTGCAAGTGCCTATATGGGGTATGTATATATAATTTCATGCCAATATCCAAGTCATGACACCCAAATAATTTTTTTCACTTAACATTCGATAATGATCATCAGGACTAGAAATAAACTTATAATGACACCAAAGAAATGAATTTTTTTCTTTTTATTCTTTTACGAAGAAATTAGCTCTGCACGTTTAGTTTTGATGTGTTCTTAATTCCAAATTAATTATACGTCGATAGCCATTGGCATTGAGCACTCAAATTGGATACTCTTACCCAATGGATTTTCACCTCAGATTATATATATATATATATATATATATATATATATATATATATATTAATTGAATTACCATGACTAGAAAATTCCGGCAAACATGTGACATACGGAACACTGAACAGCTGTTTCGACCTTATTGGGTCTCATCATCAGTGCATACCGTGATCTCCACCACTGGAGATCGAACCAGCAACACCAGAATGCAGAAACCGAACTTCTACCAATGGGCCACCAGTCAACACCACACATAAGCGATGCCAAATGAACCAGTCAGGGTAATAATATATATATATATATATATATATATATATATATATATATATTAAGCTTTATATCTAGTCTATAATTCTGTTGGTGTGAAAAAAAAAACAGATTGTACAATTTGCAAATTCTACAAACTGATATCTGGGAAAAAATACAATAAAAAAAAAGAAGAAAAACACACGTGCTACTTGAAAATAAGCAAGCGGCACGTATGTCAAGTCAAAAAAAAAAAACACCGACAGAATTACCGATGCTAAAACGTAATAAAGTGCTCAGTACATGAGATTGAATTAATATTATTGAAATAATTACTACATGGCCAATAGCGAATCTACTTTGGTTTCACTAAACGGTTCTTCGGAATTGCTCCGGCCAGTGCGATCCTGAAGAGACGATCTTGGCCATGTAGTAATTATTTCATATGTATATATATATATGATAGTGGGTTTCAAAAGTTTTCGATCAAACTAAAAGGGGAATAATTCAAATCTATGAAACATAAAATCTATTCCAGAAAATCATCTTCAACACAAATGGTACATCATTTATCAAGTTTCTTTCATTCTTCTGAAAATAGACAATACAATTAATTTCTAAAGATAATTTCTTTCTTGCTTAGAACATTTTACCATCACTTTGTATGTATATATATATATATATATATGTACTCGTGCGCGCGCGTGTGTGTGCTTACCTATTCGAATATCTATATGTGAGAGTATATTTGAGTATCAAATAGCATATATATGCGTTTGTGTATGTATATTTACCAACCGTGCGCATGAGCAGGATGTGACATAAGGTCAATTTTAAGGTGAAGTTTGATTCAGAGTTATCATTCACCAAGGCTGGGTGATATACCAAGGTTAAACAGCCAAGTCTGACCAACTTGTTTTACCCATAGCTGGAGGGTAAAAGTTGGATATATATCTTTCCCTAGGGTATTAGCGCTATATGCGCCGTGAGTGTGTCACACTTTTTCAGTGTGTGTGTGTGTGTGTGTCACTCTGCATATCTATGTGCGTGTGTTACTTTTTATATATGTGCGTGTATGTGTTATATATATATATATGCACACACACACATACACTCACACACACACACATATATATATATATATATATATTATTTTATGTCAATTTCCTTGTCCTATATATGTGTGTGTGAATTCATATATATATATATATATATATAATATCTGCGCTGATGGCATGACAAGATGATGATGATGATGATATATATATATATACACACATAAGAGGCACAGGTATGCATATATATATATATATATATATATATACATATTATTTTAGGTCAATTTCCTTGTCCTATATATATATATATACGTATGTGTGTGTGTGTGTGTGAATTCATATATATATATATATATATATATATATTAATATGAGAGGCGTGGATATGCATATATATATATATATATATATATATATATATATATTTATCAATGTTCATGATTTCATTGTTACTTTACGTCAATATGGTTCGGATTAGCGTCGTAAGTACAAGGCTTTGCAAGTGAATATTTCTTGTAAGAAAAGTTTTTGTCACTTGTTTCTCTTTCTTTGCCTCACAGCCTTTGTTGTTCCACTGGAGAATTAAGATGGCTGTCCTGATAAAGTTCCAAGCAACACGCTCCTCATGATGGCAAAACAACTCCAAAGAAGACCTAGAACAAGAAAGTGAACATTTTTGCGACTATTTCTGGCTGCGAATGAATATCAAGCTGAACTTACAAATAAGTGTCCCTATTTTTATTAAACTTTTCAACGAAGTTTTATATAATACCTGATAGTTTGATTTCATTGTAGAGTTATGGGACAAAGTACTTTTTATTGTTCAATTCATCTTTCATCTTTGTAGCAAAGTTTAAATCATATTCTTCAGCACGCTTTGTCCTTTAAGTTTGTAAACGGGATTTTTTAAAATGAGATGATTTTTTCTGTATACCGTCGGTTCAATATTTCGGGATTATTACATCTTTTCTATACACCGTAAATCCAATATTTGGAGATGAGGGTAATTTTTCTATACACCGTAAGTCCTATATTTGGAGATGAGGGTAATTTTTCTATAAACTGTAAGTCCAATATACTGTAGGTCAGATATTTAGGGATGCAGACCATTGGCCTAATGAGTAGAGTATTCGTCAATGGTCCGGGAGACTGGGGTTCAATCCCAGGTCGAGTCATACCAAAGACTCAGAAAATGGTACTTGATGCCGCCTTGCTAAGCACTCAGCACTATAAGGTGAGAATCAAGGGTAAAGTGGAGTAATCCTAAAAATGGAGTAACGCCATCCCCTGCACCTCGGTGTAGTAGCTATTGAAAAGGGAGCCTTCAGGTCACCCTCGCCCAAGGTCGCCAACTTTACTTTACTAATACACTGTAAATACGATATTCAGAGATGAGAGTAATTTTTCATATATATATATATATGTGTGTGTGTGTGTGTGTGTGTGTGTGTGTGTGTGAGTGTGTTAGAAATTAGAGTAGTCTTTCATATATAAGTGTAAATATATGTATGTGTATGTATTTGAATGAGCATGTATATGTATGTGTGTATTTTGTGTGTGTGTGTGTCTGGGCATGTACTTGCATATCTATGTGCGTGCGCTACTTTTCATATGCGTGTGTATGTCAGTCCGATATTTCGGAATGAGTGCTATTTTTATATAGACTAAAAGTCTGATATTTCGAGAGAAGTGCTATTTTTCTATACACCACAGCCTCAAAATTTCAAGGGTATTGATATTTTACTCTTCACAGTAAGCTTGCTATATTGGTTAGGTTTGCTTTCTTTGTTTAATGGCATATCAACTCTTTTTAGGTTATTTAATGCCAAAGCCATTCTCCTAGAAGAACGGTAGTGGTACTATTTAACCCATAGCTTTCCCAAGGGTATGTGCCCGAAAGTGAACGCAAGAGCGCGACTGGAGTACGAACTCGCGTACTCCGATTCCGCAGTCCATTGCTTTAACCATTATACCACAAGGACACCCCCTTGATATATTGGGTAAGGTGCTATTTTTCTATACACCGTTGGGTTGACATCCCGTTTTAAAAGTAAGATAAAATGAAATAACTTAAATTTGAAAAAAAATATATAATGATAATTCTCAACCTTTCTTTTAATGAAAGGATGAAAGAACATTAAACAGGTATGAATGTGATCAGCAGCGAATTTTAAATTAGTTTTGCGTTGTGCTAAAGAATTGATACAGCTGTGAGTCAAAAATTCTCTCAGGGACAGCATCAATCTGAAGTAAGTAGAAATTAATCTGTATAGCAATTACAGATTAAACTGTCATTAAAAACATTTCAGCAGCAAATGCAAGGTATTCACCGGTTCAAATCATGATCAAAATTAATTATATTTGATAAGAAAATGGTAAGACATTAGGTAGAGCTATCATTACCACTTGCCTAAGTTCCCCTGCGACACACAGGTGACTATTTGAAATGTGGTAGGTATTTCTGTCGCATTTGTTATGTTTTTTGTGAACTGCACAGACAAAAGTTTTATTCTGATTATTGAGTAGTTTTGACATTCATCAACCAAGAAACTTGGAGTTGCGCTCAGCGTTACGTTATTGTCGGAAAAAATGGACTCTACGAATTTTGGACGGAACCATTCGTAGAAAATACAAGGGTCGATGAAAGGTTCGCAGGCTGACCAAGATACTCCTATGGAATGTAACTAAATGAGTTTTTTTTTCAACATAGTCCACACACTTTTTATCAGTATTGCAGTGCTTGGATCCCATTGGTAAAAAAAGGCATCAACAATAGATATGACGTCATCATATTAACTCTTCAGCCCACCCTCATATATATACATCACTTCTCCCTCCATCTATGGGTCAAATAGTTAAGTAAAATATCTGTGTAAACTGAGTACCTTCGTAGGTGCCCAGTCAAGGAGAAGGAAAACTCTGTATTCAAATCCTCTATGACATGTGCCGTGAGGTATCCCTTCTTTAAAAAGGGTAAAATCTAGGTTGACTCTCTGGCACCGGAGGTGCTTCACAGGAGAAATGCCGAAAAAACTGAGCAATTTTTACCTCCCTACACGAAGCATGCTTCCTGTGGGTACCCCACTTTAGATAGAATCTGTGTCAAATTCCAATACCGTGAGAGTTGGCGAAGTTCTGAGAAGGGCATCCCTTGGATCGAATCCTGTCCTTACTCTCTAGGACAAATGATCCTCATCTGGTTGTCTTGGGGTCACTGGATACAGTATGATGAGATGTCAAGAGGATCGGCTCGTGTGACCCTTTACTCCCCTAGATCCCATCATTCGCTGCCTTCTGAGGTACCATCATCCCTTGAGGACGGGCAGCATGTACACGCATATACAAAAAAATCTCTTTGAGTGTATCCATTTTGTCATATTTGAATACCAAATCAAACAGAAATTGTATGGGAATATAACAAATAATCCTTGGCGTGTATTTCTAAAAAAAAACAACGTGCACATTGTTTACCTTTTGAAAATTATTCAGTACAAAATATCAAATATATTTTCTTATTAACATGTTATGATGAATATATCAATTGTATCATTGAGCAATTTAGGGAAAATCGCAGAATATATAAATGGAGCAATGAGTACTTGAAACTTGTAAGTAGACATTTGCCATTGAAAATCTCTATGATGGGCCATAATCAATTTGAAATCATCTCTTTCCACAATAAAATATGACAATTCTCAACGAAATATGAAATAAATTTGAGTAACGACTCTAGTCATAGAGTACTCAGGGCGTTCAGCTTCTCATGATTTGATGAAAAAGAAAGTTGGTTTATACGTGTCACGTCTTTGGAATTTTTTTGCCCGCTACAGATATTCAGGTTTTGTTCTATTCTCTCTCTCAAATGAATTCCAAATAAACTGACACAGTTTGTTTTTTTTTTACTATAATTGCTGGACGCCCACACATATTCCTTCCGGTGCAATTCACGTGCTTCATTTCTGCTGTCCCTTGTTTACTTTAAGATACTGCTGCAACATCCTGTTTACGAAATCCACAATAACCTGCTGTCAAAGGTCAATATGTAATATTGGAAAGGAACATCATGGTGGAGCCCATCCGTCGCCTGGTCTAGTTTGAATTCAAAGTTTTCCTTCTCGTTGGTCAGTTACCATTCCATGATTAAAAAATACAGTCTGTCCTGCTATTTATCCATAACTTGTTGGAGAATTGGTGGATTCATACATTTCCCAAGGGTATAAACAAAATTCAGTTTAGCATTAGTACACAGCTTCTTCTATTTGAAAGGCAAAAAAAGCAAACAGCCTCGTTCTGAACTCAGGTAGCTTAGTCTATTTCCTACGACGATAACCGTTACGCCACGAGCTCTTTTAGTAAATACAATTCTTTCAATTTAGTTTCAAATAAACCATCCCTACTTTAAAAATAGTCATTTGGATAATTTACATTCATTGGTTCTATCTATTCAGGTATTCCAATTAGTACTGGTTTTGCTGTCAAGGCAGCATCCGTTCTTCGTGATTTTTCCTCACACCAGAAACATGTTCTATTCCAACAGCTTCTTTCCTCTAACAACAGCTCTGTGGATAAAACTCCCTTGCGAATATTTTTTCACACCCGCAACTTTCAACTTTTTAATTCCAGGGTGTTTAAATATCTTATCATGTCTTAGTTTAGATTTCTGCTGTTGTTC
>OY757923.1:4878756-4943756 GCA_963585895.1 Sepioteuthis lessoniana | reverse complement strand
CTATATATTTCTCCTTTCTTCTTTTTTCTCTTTTTCTTCCTTTCCTTTATCTTTTCCCAATTACTTATCAAATTATCTGATCTAATTATCTCTGAATATTTAGAAAGTCTATTTTTTATGCTACAAGACTGCATATTTGAGGTACGCAGGGAGGATTACGCACTCCACAACCAAAACCCCCATATCAGTGCATACTAAACACTTGCTTCCTTAGCTGAAAGAAGAAAATACCCAATGAGGGCTGAATCCATTCAAGTGAGTAATTTGCTTGACTTCTTTAATAAAAATAAATAAGTTTATATACAATGACTGTTGTTAAAAAAAAAAACAGTGTTGCTACCAACAAAACCTACATCTATTCAGACATTGATTACCACTAACCCAGAGAGCACCAGCCATACCTTACGATATCACCTGGCTTTGTTGGTTTATCGTCACTCAATGATAATGCTATATCCATGCTGATACAGTTAGGGCCTTATTCTGGAACTTTTACACACACACACACACACACACACACACACACACATATATATATATATATATATATATATATGTGTGTGTGTGTGTTGATATGGTATAAAATTTCAAAACTTTTTTAAAAACAAACACAACTTACAAAAGCAAGCCACCCCTGAAGATGGCCAATGAATTGTCCGAAAGCACTCGGAATAATTTTAGGAAATTTATCTACCAATTCCCACCTGAAACTCAGACACTTAACAGAAAACTTGAAAGGATCTTAAATAAAATATACAGACAAAATTCGTCTTTATTATTTAATGAAACATGCTCAAATGAACGACTGCTGCATAACCACACACACACACACACACATATATATATATATATATATCTTACCTCGGTACCGATTCCGGAAGTACAAGGAAGAAACCGGATGAGGTAAAGATGGTACTATATAGCAGAGGAGTGTGGAATGCCCTGTTTTCATTAGCTGTTTACTTAAAGACAGATGTCTATAAGAACGGCCGAAGTCCGTTTTTTTTTAATTTACTTTTTTCTTTGCTTTGGTAGAGGCACGAGCGTAGCACGTCGCGATCACGGAGGCGGCTTGGCTCTCTCAGAGTCAAGCCGGGGTTACTGTCGGAGCTGATATGATGCAGAAATAACCCGAAATCGGCAATGAAGACAGCGCATCACTGAAGACCTCCCTGGTGCATCTAAGATGTATGATTGAAATATATATATATATATATATACCCTCTTGTCTGATGGCGAAAGTCCAAGATTAGTCATGTATGCGGAGTTAGCAATGAAACTTTGGCATTTAATATTCGTTAAATATTAGTTGTCCCGCCATTTCAGAATGCTGATGGATATTTTCCTCAAACTGGACCGTTAATTCAATAACGAAATCATACCTTAAATCAACGGAGCAAATGACGATATTTGGACGCAGAACAGTCAACGTTATTCCATTTGAAAATGGCCAATGAGGACTGAACTCACAGAAGTGAATAATTTGCTAGTCTCAATTACCAAACACAAAACAGATAACTTGCTCATATAGGAAATAAATTAACGTATAATTTTGAAGAGGAATAAATTTATACAATTTTTTTACTTGTTTCCAGCGGTTTAATTGTAACATTAGAGTAAGCAAGTTCGAAATAAAGTTGTGCTGTGGGGGGGGGTTCTCGTGGTGAAATGGTTAAAGCGATGGACTGCGGAATTGTAGTTTGCGAGTTCGAACCCCGATCGCACTATTACGTTCACTTTCAGACAAATACCCTTGGCAAAGGTATGAACCCCCTTATCCTTCCCGCTATGGGTTAAATAGTACCCCTACTGTCCTAGAACGATGGATTTGGCATTAAATAACCCAAGAAAGTCGATATGCAATTAATAAACCAAACCAAACCAGTCATGCTGTTGCGTTTACTTTTTGATTAATACCCTCGGGAAAGCTACAAACCCCCTAATTCCTTTATTAAATAGTACCACTAAAGTTCTTCTTCTTTAGAGATAGAAGGTTGGTGGCCATACAATTGTTGTTTCGTGGGATGCTGCTCCCAGGATTTCTTCTATAAAGCTCGTAGCATTGTTATGCAGTTCTCGTCTAGCTTTTTCTCTTTACGTTTCATCACCCTCCATGTAGTTCATCCATACAGTCGAATTGACACAACCGCTGCGTTGAAGTAATTGTATGTTATTTCATCGGATAGGTTAGACTTCCATATAATCAATAACCTATTACTATATTACATACAAAAATGTAAAATTGCCAGTTGAGTTACAATCATTTCATTTGTCTAAAATTTAGAATACAGGTCATTCATATGAATAGGCTTGATTTACTTTATTTTTAATGGCATGTCAAACCCTTGTGGGTTATTTAATGCCGAAATTTGATTCAAATAATTATTACACAGTTGTATAGTTTCAAGTGTTTCGATCTAATACAAATAAATTAGACACAGTTATATCGTTTCAAGTAACTATTCCAACTAAATAATTATTTGTTTGCAGATTTATCTCGTATCAAGTATTCTAATCTAATATAAATAATTTGCACGCACTAATATGGTTTCAGTCGTGTCAGTTCTATTATATGGATGCACCACATGGACGCTGAATGAGCGTAAACAGAAAAAGCTAGATGGGAATTACATAAGAATGCTGCGAGCTATATTAAACAAATCCTGAAAGCAATATCCCACAAAACAGCAGCTGTACGACCACCTACCTCCCATCTCTAAAGCCATCTGAATTCATCAAACAAGACATGCTGGACACTGCTGGCGAAATAAGGACGAACTTATAAGTGATGTTCTCCCATGGACCCCTTCACATGGACGTGCAAGTGTTAGACGACCAACTAGAACTTAACAACAACAGCTCTGTACAGACACAGGATGTAGTCTAGAAGACCTGCCAGGAGTGATGAATGATAGGGACAAATGGCAAGGGAGAGTCAGGGAAATCCGTGCAAACAGCATGACATAAGGATTCTTATTTAACACTAAAAATTTTCAAACGGGCTCATTTATTAATGAGATGTTAACAGATACAACCATCCCGGATATAAGAGCAAAGAAGGGATACTCCACACTCCCCACTGTTTCAGAACTGGAAATTCACCACCAGATGTTGCTAAGTATACCGGGAGACCATTTTACGCTTTTTCGGGAGATAAAGTCTGTTGAAAAGATCTGAAATTGAAATTTGAACAACTATAATGTAGATGTAAGGAATTTTTATAGTTGATTTTATTTCACTTTTAGGAAGTTTTTCATACATTCGTTAGCCAGTGGTATTTCTCTAGTCTGAGTGACAACAAGTCTCATCTGATCTCCGGGACTTTTCGGAGTATTCTTGCCAATCTTTGCAATATTATAGTCTTGATAATCTCGGCATGTCCGCCGATTTTCTACTTTTCAAGTCCTTTTGCCAAGCCATTGGGGATCGTTCCAAGTGCGCCAATCATAACTGGTATCACCGTCACTCTCTTGCTCCACAACTTTCTTAGATCTCTGATAAGGTGTAAGTGTTTGTGTCGTTTTTGTTTATTATCATTATTATTATTATTATTATTATTTACTCAATGAAATTTTTTCACATCAGCTTTAGCTGATGGTCTTTCACTGGAGCCTGAGTGACGACATGTCTCCTCAAGTCTCTAGGACTCTTCTCAGTATTCTGGCCATTATCAATAGTGCTGTAGTTTAGTTGGTCTCGACTCGTCCTCCAACCTCCAAGTCCGCCAGTACCTTTAATAAACCTTAATAATCACGATGGGTACAATTGTCACTTTCATGTTCCACAGTTTTTTCAATTCCTCAGCAAGATCGAGGTACTTATCCTTCTTTTCACTTTCTTTCAGTTTTATTCTGAGGTCAGCCGGGACAGCAAAATCCACTATTTTGCAAATTCTCTCTTTTTTTTTTTTTTTTTTTTTTTTTTTTTGTTTATTATTATAAGGTCTGGTCATCTGGCCAAGATTAGGTGATCCGTTTGTATGTCAAAGTCCCATAGGAGTTTACGTGTTTCATTCTCTAGGACAGCTGCTGGGTTGTGCATGTACCATTTGTTCGTATGGTCAAATTTAAATTTCTTGCACATTTCCCAGTGGATCACTTTGCCCACCCAGTCGTGTCTAGTCTTATTTTCTTCTGTGCTAATTTACTGCTTTCGATTATTATATGATTGATGGTTTCGTCTCAATCACCACATAGCCTACATTTGATATTTTGTTGCGTCTTATCTATTCTCGCTTTGATTTGATTGGTTTTATGGCATTGTTTTGTGCTGCTAGTAGGAGAGATTCTGTTTCTCTCTTAAAGTTTCCATTTCTTAGCCATGTCCAGGTTTTGTCGTGTGATATGTTGTTTATTGATTGTTTGAAGCGTCCATCGAGTTGTTTTTCTTCCCATTTTTGTTTCCTAGTGATTGTCATTCCGTTGTCCATCGTGTTGTCAGTATCGTTTCTGATGGCTGTAATTACTCCTCCTTCGTGTTTTTCTATGTAGTCTCCGAGTCGTTGTATCGATGCGTTAACCCTGTCTTCAATGCTGGCAAGTCCTCTTCTTCCCCCACTTTTTTGATACTTATAGTCAGTCAACGTCGTCTCTGGGGTGTAATGCTTTACGCATGGTCATTAATTTTCTTGGTTTTTGGTCCATTTGCTTAAGTTTTTCTCTGGTCCACTTCAAAAAGGGTCTGGAATATCAAACGAAGATACAGCCAAGGTATTCCTTTGATAAGTTTTCGGCTCATCATCATGTCACGCTATCAGCACGGATATCCCTGACCCTCTCTTGCCACACCTCCCAATCATCCATTGCTTTCTGCAGATCCTCAGGGCTACATGCCGTATCAGCACAGAGCTGCTGTATGTAGGTTCGAGCTGGACGTCCTGCCTTTGCTCGTCTATGTGAAGGGGTCCACAGCAGTACCTCACTCACGAGCTCGTCTTTATTTATCCAGCAGTGTCCCGCGTATCTGGTTCGTCTAATTCTGATAGTTTTCGTGATGGGTGGTAGGTGGCCGTATAGCTGCTGCTTTGTGAGGTGCTGTCTCTTGGACATGTTCAATATTGCTCGCAGCATTCCGTTAAGCTTTTTCTCCATCAGTTTAGTCAGCGTCCATGTGGTGCATCCATATAGCAGTATCGACACGAACACTGGTCGGAAGAAAATGCGCTTCATTTTATCGGTCAGGTCTGACTTCCATATGACTGATAGTCTATGGTTAGCTGTCCATGCCTTTGCTAGTAGCGTGTTGATGTCTGTCTCGGTTGATGAGACTCTGCTCTCGAGGTTGGTGAACTTATTATTATTATTATTATTATCTTAGATATCTAATTCTGCTGATATAAATCCGGTAATTTATCAATTGGCTTTCATATTTCATTTATATATCCTTTTCCTTATGTTATCTTGTGTAAAACTTTTTTTATAGCATTGGAGACCTTATTTATCCATCAACCTATAAATGTAAGTGGGTTGTGAGGTGAAACTAAAACGAAGGAGGAATCGAAAAAGGATGAAGTCAAATCCTATCCTAAGTGAATGGTTATTGGTGAATTTCAAGGAAAAGTAAATTCATCAACTTCTGAGCAAAATTATCTCTTTTATTTCAGAGTTTCTCTGCCACAAGAAATGGAAGAGAAAATGGAGATGATTGTGTGAAAAAATAATCTAAGAAAACGGAATGGAAAATTAAAGAGGGTTGCAAAACTTGGATGAAATGAGAAAAATACAAGAAAAGAAAAAAAAAAAGAAAAAGGGTAAAGGAAAGATAGAGATAGAAAGAGAGAAAATAGAGAAAGGTAATGAAAAGAAAGAAAGAAAAAAAGAAAGAAAGAAAGAAAGTGAGAGAGAGATGGAACGTAGAAAGAAAGAAAGAAACAAACAAACAAACAAACAAATGTTGATAAGACGATGTAATAGAAAAGGATATGGAAGTAAAATAAAGAGGACCATTGATGTTTGGCGGGCAACGCTGTCTTGTGTCGAAATCAATCCCACTCCACGAGTGACGCTGATCGAAGAGCCTTCTTCTGGTGGCGCCACCTAAACATTAGTGAAGGAACTAAATTACTCTCCGTGAAATTACAACCATCAACGTCCTCTGACCCCCCTCCCATGTTAACTGCAATAAACCCAACACCAATACTAACACTCCAACCACCACGACAATGATCACTACAACTTCTACGACTACAACGATTATTTAAAAAGCAACAACACATAACCACTAATAATAATAATCGCAACAAGAAAAAAGCCTCACCCAAAGAATATGAATCAGAAAGTCCGTCTCGTCGTCTACTGGAATGTACTAAGTTCGATCATTACTGGGTACACTGTACTGGCGACTAATGTCAGACTCACCTGACATCAGTAAGTATTTGTACATAGGTGATCCCTGGGAACAGTGCAAGCAATTGAAATTTGAAAATACTACCAAATGGCATATGCACAAGCCAGAATCAGCCCAAGAGAATGAGACGCATAGAATTCTCTGGGATTTTCAGATACAAACGGATCACCTGATCCTGGCAAAGAGACCAGACGTCGTGATAATTAACACGAAAAAAAGAGAACTTGCCTTTTAGTGGACTTTGCCGTCCCGGCGGACAACTGAGTGAAAATCAAAGAAAGCGAAAACAGAAAGTACTTAGATCTTTCTAGGGAACTAAGAAACATGAGGGTGACTGTGATAATAAATTGGCGTGCTCAGAATTGTCCCGAAAATTTGGAAAGGGTGACCGGAAGAGTTGCAAATGGAAGGACGAGTCAAGACTATTCAAACTAAAGCATTGTTAAGATAGACTGGAATACTTAGAAGAGTCCTGGAGACTTGAGGGATTTTGCCGTTTCTCAGACTCCCGTAAATTACCATCAGTTAACACTGGTGTAAAGAACTTACAAGGAGTGAAATAATAATAATAATAATAATAATAATAATAATAATAATAATAATAATAATAATAATAATTGAAAGCGGGAAGAGAAATAAGTACTTTGACTTAACCATAGAAATAAAAAGGCTATGGAACATGAAGGAGATGGTGATACCAACTGTAATTGGTGTACATGGAACACTCCCCAAAGGCTTGGTAGAGGGACTGGAAAATTTAGAAATATGAGGACGAGTGGAGACCGTCCAGACTATTTAAATTGACCAGAATACTGAGATGAGACAAGGAAATTTGAGATTTGCTGTCACTCAGAACCCTGGTGTAAAAAAAAATTGAATAATAATAATAATGATAATAATAATAATAAGTACATGGATCTTGCCAAAGAACTTAGAAAGCTGTGGAACATGAAAGTGATGGTGATACTGAGGCTCGGAAAAATTGCTTGAAAAGTTAGAAATTGAAGGACGAATCGGGACCAACCAAACTACATCTTTATTAAAATTAGGAGATTTGCTTTCATTCAAACTAAAGTGAAAACCATAAGCTAAAGCTGGTGTGAAAAAACTCGTAAATAATAATAATAATAATCCACTCAAAGCGAATTCTTCACACCAGAGTTAGCTAATGATCTTTTACTCCAAAAGTCTCCAGAACAATTTGTTGTATTCTAGCTGATCTTAAAAGTAATGTGGTCTGGATGATCTCGATTCTTTCTCGGGGTGTCCTCGTGGTGTAATGGTTAAAACGATGGACTACGGAATCGTAGTAAGCGAGTTCGTACTCCAGTCACGCTATTACGTTCACTTTCGGACAAATACCCTTGGGAAAGGTATGAACCCCCTTATCCTCCCAGCTATGGGTTAAATAGTACCACGACTGTTCTTCAAGGAGAATAGCTTCGGCATTAAAATAACCTACAAAGGTTGATATGCCATTAAACAAAGAAACCAAACCAAACCTCGATTCTTTCTCTGATTTCCGTTGCTGATCAGTTGCTACCATTGCTGAGGGATGTGAATGGCTGCTATTTTGGTTATTGTTTAAAATATGAACACAAAAGAACTAATTACGATGAGGAAACTGGTACGTTCTCATTGAATATTTTTTAGAGTTATGGAATATCAAGTTGGTAGTAATACCAATCATAGTTGGATCCTTTGGAATAATCTGCAAGGACCTAGAAAAAAGAACTGGGTAAGTAGATATCGGGGGAATGATTGAGACTAAGTCATTTAGATTAGAGAGAATATTGAAAAGCATTCTTGCGAGCTGACGAGACTTGCTCTTTCTAAAATCTTATTGAAAACCACCAGTCACAACTAGAAAGGATTAAAGTAATAATCCAAACTAAGTAATAAATACATGGTTAGTCAAAAACTTTCTTTTTAATCTGGTCAAGAGAGGAACTCAGAAAACTGGACCATAGAACTAGAAAAATAATGACCATGCATTTGATGATGTTGACAGGCTATATGTTATGAGAAAAGAAGATGCAAAAGGACTGATCAGAACTGCCAAAAACTGCAGTAAAAATAACATGAAAATGAACAGAAAAACAGGAATGATAAAACTGAGAAAACAAAAATGGGAAACAAAAGAACTACATGAGTATGGATGCGGCTACGCAGAGGCAACCTAAATAGGGAAACTTAATCGTTCTTATAACAGCCCAGCACAATGACATAAGAACCAATTACGTATAAGCAAAAATAAATAAAGCTAAGAAGAGTAGCAAGAGGAGAGATAGGGAGAGACAGACAGACAGACGAAGACGAAATAGTCAACCGTATAAGTAAACATGGCAAAAATGCACCGAAGGAATACAGTAGGAGACATCAGTTGGTATTGTGCAAATGTTCATGAAGATGAATTGTATATACACCAACCAGAATCTGACTTTGAAAATGAGATACACAAAATTCTTTCGAATATTTTTAGATAAAAAGAGATTATCCAAATCCGGTTGGATCAGAACTTGTTATTGTTGACAAGAATAAAAGATCTTTCAAGTTTGTAGATTTCATCATCATGGCAAACAAGAGAGAAAAATTAAAAGAAAAAGAGACTCAGACCTTGCCAGTGAACTGAAAAAATATGGACCATGAAGTTGACAGTGATACTAATTACAGTTGGAGTTCTTGGAACAATCCAGAAGAAGCTGTTAAAGAAACTGGGTGAACTAGAATTCCAGAGACTATCCAGACCACAGTAGTATTGGGGTTGAATGGTATACTGAAGAAGCGACCTGATTTAGAGTAGGAATCATCTGGTATTGGTACCGGGTGGACCATTTTTAGTTGATCGGCTAGTCCCAGTGGACTTTCTTCCAGGCACTACCAGCTTTCAAGGGTTAAGTTTATCGCTTGGCACCAGAGGTACTCCAAAAAGAGAATGCCGATGGGATCAAGCATTTTTTTGTGATTGCAACGCATAATTCTTAATTCGTACGATTTTGGTTTTTTGGTTGGTTGGGTTTTAGGGCATATCAATCTTAGGAGGTTATTTAATGCCAAATCCATTTTTATACAAATAATCAGTTCTATTTCAAACAATTCAGTTTAGCATAAGTACACAGTTTAATTATCAAAAATATTTCTATTTCCAGCTATTCAGTTGAGTTAAACAGTTCTAATTCACACAATTCAGTTTAGTATAAATATAGATTTCGTTTACAGACAGTTAAATATCCAAACAGTTCTAGTTCAAAAATTCAGTTTAACGTAAGTACAATTTATATTAAAAACAGTTCTATTTCAAACAAATCAGTTTAGCATAAGTACGCAGATTAAATGTAAGTAGCCCGTTTAATTGTCAAAAACATTTCTATTTCAAGCTATTCAGCTTAGTAAAACAGCTTTAATTCAAACAATTCATATAAGCGTAAGTACAGTTTCTATGTCAAAAACAGTTCTCGTCAGAACAGTTTAAATGTCAAACAGTTCAATTTCAAATAATTCAGTTTTGCATAAGTAGGCAGTTTAGTTGTATTTGACCCATAAATAGGACCCTATCAGGTGCTACCAATCCGGGTCAGAGTGAACCCGGGAGCGATCGCAATGAAGGGGTACTACGCATTCCCCAAAGCTCCGGCATCACTGGGACCTTACCATCAGATTGTTTAGTGTCATATCGAAGACACTCATGGGTGGGGGATCTTACCTCTCGGCAGTAAAGGTGCAGCCAGTGTATTCTACAGCCCCAGCCAACTGGGCAATTAATTCGTACGAGCCCACGTTACTATAAATTTGACTTCACGTCCAATTTGTCTTGGTGAGAAGTTAGATAAATCAAGATCAGGTGAGTTGAGAAAATTCTGCTATTTCACGGATTTTAGTAAAAATGATCAACACTTACGACTGGCATAGAAATTCATTTATGGCAAATTACTTGTATAAAAAAACGTACTTCTCTATTATACGCACCCCTAACTTTGGACAAAGAAAAACAGGAAAAAAAATGTTCTTCTGTATAATGCGCACTGACTTTTTAGAATGTGTAGCAGCTGAATTTAAACTAAATTCAGAATTCAATTTTTCATCTGTTCGGACTGACAAAAAAAAAGAATTTATACATTTTATATGATTTCTAAAAACCCAAACTTGACTCAGCATTTAAAGCAAAACGCATGGACTTGTTCACAGAAAAATGCAACAAGACAGCGGCGAAAATAAGCTGACATAAGGAGAAACAAAATAAACACATATTCCAGTGGATATTTCGCAGTCAGGACGTAAAATACATTAGTTTCGATGATAGATATAATTCGTTTTCGGTCATCCCATCCCGAATCTGGTGAAACATGTGGCCCAAAAATGTTAATCATATATTTCTTACTCGTTGTTTAATGGTTATCGTCGTAGAAAATGGACACGACGACACGAGTTCAAATCCTGGACGAGAATGATTGCATTTCACAAAGCACTAATACCCTTGGGAAAGGTATGAATCCAATTATTCTCCCTCCAGCTATGGGTAAATAGTAGGACAGACTAGGTTCTTCAGCCTTGGTGAGACAACTAGTCTAGGAGAAGGAAAACTCTGAATTCAAACCTGTTAATCTCCGCTTAAAAATTGACCTTGTGTCATATCCTGCTCAAGCGGAGGGGTTGGTAAATAGGATTATATATTTCTTGCGTATAATTTGCATGCTGAAAAGTTTGGAAAAAATGCGCGTCTGATTCACAAATAATTTCCGTAATAATAATTAATGAAATTTTCTGTAAAAGAGAGCTGGCCAAACTTTTAGTTCCTTGGTAAAATTCTTCATGACTCGTGGTGTACTGGTTAAAGCGCCGGGCTGCGGAATTGTTGGAAGCGAGTTCGAACTACAGTCGCGCTTTTTCATTCACGTTCAGAAAAATACTCTTAGGAAAGGAATGTACCCAGCTATCGGTTAGATAGTACCTCTACTGTCCTTCTAAAAAACAGATGGATTTGGCATTAAATAACCAAGAAGGTTGATATGCCATTAAACAACCAACATCATCGAACACCAACCTCCCCAATATGTATAATAGACAGATAAACGTGAATTTTTTTATGCTTTAATGATGGAAACCAGTGATGAACACAGCATTCAAAATCCTGTTTTTTATTTTCCAAGACTTGAACCTCTACCACAAACGCCAATAGAGAACGCACAACTTCCTCAACCACCAGACAGCTGATGTTGATATTCAAGACCAACATATTACAATAGAAAGCCTAAAAAGGGGGAATCCGAGTAGAAAGACTTCCTTGCGTAATAAGCGAATTTGTATTTTGTTTGAACTATGACGTTCACGTTCCGGCTAATACCCTCAGGAAAGGCATGAAACCCCAGGTATTGGTTAAATACAATCACTTCCGTTCTTCTCTAGGTGTGACTTTGGTATTAAATAACCCACGAAGGTTGATATACCATTAAACAAAGGAAACCAAACCAAACCAAACCAAATCCTGACGAACAGCGACTATTGATATCAGTCAGAAATACATAGCTACCTTATTCAGAAGATAGGCCCCAGTTTTTTTCTTTTCGTTTTTCCTGCATAAGCAAAAACTACTTCCCGTTTTGTGTAATGGTTAAAAAGCTAGACAAGAAGGCTAGTGTGTTTAATCCTTACTGTGTGCCACGTATTTCCTTCCTAGTGCTTGTAGGAAATGGACACTGTCACTTGAGTTCAAATCTTAGACGAGACTGTTTGCAGTTCACATAGAGCTATTACCCTTGAGAAAGGCATGAATCCAACACTTCTTCCTCCAGCTATGAGTAAATAGTAGGGCAGACTGAGCTTTTAAACCTTGATATAGCTACTAGTATTGGAAAAGAAAAACTCTGAACTCAAATCTATTTAACTCCGCTTAAAAATTGACCTTGTGTCACATCCTGTTGGTACGGAGATGTTGGGTAAATACATACTTCTAGTCTGATCGATAGTAAAGGATTTGCTTATTTTGTACAATAAAACACATAAAACCAAATATCCCACACTTTTGTTACTTCTGTGTTGTTTTCAGTTTCAGCCAGAACTGCTGACTCCTATCGGCTACCATTTGTGAGAAGGCAGATTGTATCGAAAGCCAATTTTGAAACTTTCATTTCTGTACACAAGTCGCAAAAGAGACGCTGACACATTGGATCGATATTTGATGTTCCCAAAACAAATTCGCCTTCTCGACAGACAACACAAACAATGAATAAATAGCCTTCCATAAAACTTTAGATTACTGATTTTTACTTAGTCTTGACTAGACTGGCGTCTCGCCAAGAAACTATGAAGTCTGGAACCCACTTTCTCGTTCGAAGGCTTCGCTATTAAACTGTTCCACCAACACCTACTACTGGTGTTGGCTAATTAGATTACTCATTTAGTGTGAGTATCCTGACCTTTCAGTCGATCCAACTGTGAGTTATTGCTCACTTGGCAACTTTTGATCTGAAGGTAAATTCGGCTCGGTGACACATCGGTGTCCAACCTGCCCGAACACAATAATAGAAAATGTGTTAGTTTCTTTGTTTAATGGCATATCAATCTTCGTGGGTTATTAAAAGCCAAAGCATTCCTTGTAGAAGAATAGTACTATTATTTTAAGTAATGACCGTTTCATTGGCCAAGTGGGAAGAGTGTTCGCCAATAGTCCAGGAGACCTGGGTTTAATCCCAGGGCGCGTCATACCAAAGACTTTTAAAATGGTACTAGATACCTACTTGCTTAACACTCAGCAATATAAGATACGTATCAAGGGTAAAGTGGAGCAATCCTGGGAAAGAAGTAGCGCCCTCTCTTACACTTCGATGTAGTAGCTATTGAAAAGGGAGCTTTCTGATCGCCCTCGACTACGGTCGCCATCTTTACTTTTACTATTATTCGCCTTCTAAAAGCATGGCTTTGGCAGTAAATAACCACGAAGATTGATATGCCATTAAACAAAGAAACCAAGTGAAATAAGGTGTACAGGAGGATTAAGGGCTTCATACATTTCGCAATTATCATACGCTTTTCTTCTAAACTGTGTTAAAAAAATCCAGAGAAGATCATCAGTATTTTATCTAAGATGATTTGGTTTTGGTTTGGTTTGGTTTTATGGCATATCAAACATTGTAGGTTATTTAATACCAAATTCATTTTTATACGTATAAACAGTTCTATTTCAAATAATTCCAATTTAACATGAGTACACAGTTTAAATGTCAAAAATAATTCTATTTCAGACTATTCAGTTTAGCATACGTGCGCAGTTTAAATGTCAAAAAAAGTTCTATTTTAAACAATTCAGCTTAGCATAAGTATACTGTTTAGTTCTATTCAACTCATAGATAGGGCCCTATCAAGTGCAAGCAGTCCAGCCAGAGTGGACCTGGTTGCGATTGTAATAAAGAGGTACTCCGTATTTCCCAAAGCTCCAGCATGACTGGAGCCTCACCATCAGATTATTTAGAGTCATACGCAGCTGTCATACCCTCATTGGGGGTGTTTCACCCATATGCTGGGAAGCAGTCAGTGTATTCTGCAGCCCTATACGACAGGGCCATATCAAGTATGGGTTAGTTTAATCAGCACAAAGAACAGCAAAAGTGGGTCATTTAATTAATTTGCATTTGGTAAGCTTTATTGGGTCGGACCAAAGTTCACATTGTAACGTAGAGGCATTAGATTCATCATTATATAATGTCAGTCGGTGGAGATTTGTTGACGTTAGAAAGTTGAAAACGTGAATATGTCTGTGATAACGATGGAGGGTTATATTAAGATTATAATATTCTCTTCATATTCAGAGAATAGTCAGATAGAGAATGCCCAAAAGAAAGTGGGACTGGAGTTTCAAATCAGCTCGCTCTAAGATCCACTGAAGAAAGGATTGATGGAAAGATGAACCTCTAATACAGCTGAAGAAAAAATTCCCTGACTCAAATCAGGACATCTCTACAAAGACCCATGAAAGCAGATAAGAAGTAATAAAAACTTTTTAAACTTGTAAAGAGATTCACTGCGTACTGATTCTGAATTTCATTCGATAAAGACGATCATGTCTCGAGAAAATGATTAAGTCGGCTATCGTAGAAATGGACGTGGATTGAATCTTCACCGAATAGTAACATATCCTGATAAACCTCTTGATTATTTAGTTAAGTGTCGATTTTTGCTGACATAATCTATGATTGCATAGGTGAACATGAATTCTAAGTGTCAAAAAGGAACTGAATGTTTTTCTCACGTCTTCAAAGTTAATATTAATCAGTGGAATTTCAGCTTGGATTACCGTACAGCAAATAAGAAAATATGTCTCATTAATTTTTAAATTGATTTCGAATGATTAAATCTGTTGAAGTCAAAGAAGTTGAATTTCCCAAACAGCAGATAAGATCTGCTGTTTGGGAAATTCAACTTTTTATAATACAGATAAAGATTGATAACAGATATCTTAAAATGCGTAAAGAACATTTTTTTTATTTTTTGCTTTTTGTTTTTTTTGTTTTCTTTTTTCAGGGAGAGTCAAAGGGAATTATCATAAAATTGATTTTCAGACAGGGTAGCTTTGTAGTTGAGCTCTTCTAGCAGACCATAACGAGGACCGGCTTATATATATATATATATATATATATATATATATATATATATATATATATATATATATATCATAACAGTGTTGTTTGTCACTATCTCACTTCGTGGGTTTGTCGCAAACCAGATGCGATATATTTGGAGAGTGCTCAATATCTGTCATAGAGTTATAATAATAATAATAATAATAATAATAATAATAATAATAAGAAGAAGAAGAAGAAGAAGAAAATATATATTAGTTTTTATATATGTTTAATAGCATGAAAACTTGTCTGCGACCTCAGGTTTCATGACGTTTTATAAACGACAATCATCAGGCAGAGAACGAAAGATAATGAAGAACTCGAAAAAATCGAAAAATACAGTCAAAAGAACGTTTGAATTGTGTAAAACTCTTTATGAGTGTGTGTGTATTTGTGTAGGTTATTTTTGTGCAGTATTATGTACGGACATATAAGTGATATTTAGCATGTGTGTGTATGAAAGTAGATGCACTGCGCGGTAAATTTGAGGTTGTCTACTGAATCTATAAAAGGCGACAAGTAGCCAAAATCGTGACAAATTGACAGAGTAAAAAAAATACTTTTAGATCTCGAGAAGAAAATATTACCCACGATAATTCTGCTGGCTTACGGTGATTTATATATATGTATATACTCACATCAAATCTAATGCAGGCGTTTATTCAATCCAATGTTTAAAATACAATAAAAATATGCAGCTGAAAACTCAGTATTAATCAAAAACCAATTATTTTCAAACACAAGAAAGATATTTAAAAAAAACGGTGACGAAAAGAATGCGTTAGCCAGACATAAGAGTATCATTAAATAAGTTTCCTTAAACTGAAAACTTATTGAAAGCACCACGTCATTTAGGAAGAAATCATTTTAGCTTTAAACATTTCAAAATGTTAGTCAATATGCAATACATAGAAAGATGATTGAAATCAAGCATTTTTTCTAATTACAATACAATTAAACAATGACTCGTTTTTCTTTTACTTACCTCCTTATTTGGTCAAATTAGTGGTAAAAAGTAACAAGATCAATTATTTAAATTAGTTTTCATAATTTTTTTTGTACTCACTTTTGATGTTTTTAATAACACTTCTTATTATAATTCTTCCAAGTACTCCTATGGACCCCCACATATGGCCGTGCAAAAGCAGGACGACCAGCTCTAACTTACATACAGCAAATATGTGAGGACACAGGATGTAACCCTGAAGACCTGCCGGAGGCGATGAATGATAGGGAGAAGTGGTCAGGGATATCCGTGCTGGCGGCACGACATGATGATGATGATGATGATATATATCACAATAGTCATCCACAGACAGATCTGTTTCGTTCTATCAGAACTCATCAGTGTGGCTATACAGTATCTTCCCGTAGGTGGGATCCAAACCCGGTTGACTCAAACGCCAAGCCAAAGCTTCTAACCATTCAGTCACGAGGAGATATTAGCTGCGAAGTAAATATTAAACGGTTATGAATCACAATTACTATTGTTTACATACATCCGTTCAAACGGTTGCCGAGACCTCAGTTCATCTACGAAGAGGCTTGCCATATATATATATATATCATCATCATCATGTCGTGCCACGAGCACGGATATCCCTGACCCTCTCTCGCCACTTCTCCCTATCGTTCATCGCCTCTGGCAGATCTTCAGGGCTACATCCCGTATCCTCACATAGCTGCTGTATGTATGTTCGTGCTGGTCGTCCTGCTTTTACCCGGCCATATGAGGGGGTCCATAGGAGTACACCACTTATGAGCCCGTCCCTGCTTCTCCAGCAGTGTCCTGCATGTCTGGTTCGTCTAACTTGGATAGTTTTCGTGATGGGATGCAGGTGACCGTATAGTTGGTGCCTTGTGGGGTGTTGCCGCAAGGACTTGTTGAATATTGCTCGCAGCAGTCTTGAGTAATTGCCGTCTAGTTTCTTCTCCAGCCGTTTTGTTAGTGTCCATGTAGTGCATCCATACAGCAGTATCGATACGACAGCTGCCTGACATATATATAATCCGGGAAAAAAATTCAAGGGATAGTAGTATCCAGTTAGAGTACCCAATGTCGACGGCTATCGACTGTATAACTAATCTAGGATTTAAAATACTTCAAAACCCACGTGCAGACTATATATATGTATTGTCATCTACAGCCAGACTGTTTCGTTGTATCACAACTCTTCAGTGTGGCTAGACACTTAGGACGCTTGAAGCTAGGATCGAAACCCGCTCGACTTTACGTTAGACTTAGTCTCATACCGCTCAGCCAACAAGCGTACCACGTCAGCTAGGGAATTATAAGGTATTAAGTAGTAGCGTTCGTTTGTTTACATTTTATATCTTACCGGATGCCAGAGTGCTCAATTCGTTCGAAGAGCTTTGCATTATGTGAGAGGCAGCCGTAAATTCCTTCGCCAGAGTGCTCAAACCCCATATATATATATATATATATATACACACATATATATACAATGATTTGCTTAAATATTAGCAAAAAAACTTTTCAACTTATACACACACACCAAACAAACGTTTTCAGTTAGGGTAATCTTTGGAGTGTTTTTAAAGTCTTTCGGCTTTTTATTACTTATGTAGTCAGTCAACTAAATCATTTGGAAGTCTCAATAAAAGAAAATTCAAAAGCTAGGATAATGTTTTTTGTATAAAGGTAGTGAAACGTGCGTCTGTTATGGTAAAGACACTTATCTCTTTTCTACTTTCTCGACATAGAATGGGGCCATTTTGGAACTAGATATTCACTGACGATCATAAATAGATGCATTTCTAGAATCTAAATTGAATAAAATCTTGTCTAAATTAAAGACAGCCTAAACATAAGCAAAAGAATTTTATGCTTGTTTGTTTCCGTTTTACTTTTGATTTTTGTTTTTCAGTGAGATTTAAAAAAAATAACCATTACATTGGTTTCCACACATTTCCTGGTTAGATATTTAGCGAAATGAGAAGCGACTTATATATATATATATATATATATGGGGAATGTAACCCCTTCGGGCGAATTTCCCAGTCGGTTAGGGCTGTAGAATTCACCGGCTGCTTCTCTGCAGAGGGGTAAGACCCTCCCTAACGAGTGTCCTGCATATGACTCTAAATAATTTGATTGTGAGGCTCCAATAATGCTGCAACTTTAGGGAATGTGGAGTACCCTTTCATTGCCATCGCTCACAGGTCCAATCTTAGCACTTTTTAGGGTCCTATTTATTGGTCGAATAAAACTAAACTGTGTCCTTATGCTAAATTGACTTGCTTGAAATAGGGCTGTTTTGACATTTAAACAGTGAACTTATATGAAACGGAATTTTTTGAAATAGAACTGTTTTTGACATTGAAACTGTACGTATACTAAACAGAATAGTTTGAAATAGAACTGTTTAATGTACGTGGTGCTTTCAATAGGTTTCCAGACTGTTTTTCTACAGGCATTTAAAAATTGTCGTAGACTCTTGAAAATTCACTATGTTATTGCTATACATCTTATGAGATGACTGACCAGTTTTTTATGATTTCAGATTCAAATGAACAGCTACAGCAGCAATTGGAATACACCCTACTAAAGCCTGATTGACACAGCCGGGGAATTTCAAAAATGCGATGAAGACACTTTAGAAGAACGATATGCAATAAAATTCTGTTTTAAACTTGGAAACAATGAGGCCACAGAAACGCATGGAATGCTTCAGACTGCTTTTGGAGCATTTTGCATGAATCGAGCATCAGTTTTTGAGTGGCATAAGAGATTCAAGGAAGGCAGGGAGTCTGTGAGGGATGATCAGAAGTGTGGGAGGAGTATGGAAGTCAATACACCAGAGTTGATTGGCCAAACGGTTAGGGTTCGGGTTACTATGTTGAGGTTTTAAGGGAGTTCAGGAAGAGATTCCATCGGAAGAGGCCAGCACTCTTGAAATCGGGTCAGTGGCATTTCCGCCAGGACAATGTATCAGTCCATAGCTCCATCGTTGTCACAGACTATTTGACCATGATGGGCATCAAGATAGTTCCTCGGCCTACCTATAGTCCAGACCTTGCTCCCTGTGACTTTTGCTTATTCCCTAAGCTCACAGGCTGTCGTTATGAGACAATTGAGGAGATGAAAGAGGCTGTGACGAAGGTCATTGACACGCTCACACAAAAGGATTTCCATGGGGCCTTCGAGAAGTTGTTGGAACGGTACAACAAGTGCATTTCAGCCGGAGGAGATTACTTTGAAGGGGACTAGAGTTTTATATGTGTACTATCACTAAAAGTGCCCATACGAAAAAAGTCTGGAAACTTATTTAATTATCATCGTTTAACAATGGATTTAGCATTAAATTATCTACAATGGCTGATATCCTATAAAATCTAACCAAATTAATCCAAACCTTCGGGTCAAAATAGACTTAAGAATAATAGCAATAAAGAGATACTCCACATTCCCCAGATATCTATAATTGGAATCTCACCATCAGACGCAATCTACTGTCATATCACTTCTTAGTTGCGAAGGGAATCTTACCCCTCAGTAGGGGATACAGTCAGGGTATCATGGTTTGAATTCAGA
Source organism: Sepioteuthis lessoniana (assembly GCA_963585895.1). Lineage (NCBI taxonomy): Eukaryota > Metazoa > Mollusca > Cephalopoda > Myopsida > Loliginidae > Sepioteuthis > Sepioteuthis lessoniana. The sequence continues at coordinate 4,924,241 of OY757923.1, read as the reverse complement.
GTTTTTCCTTATTGTATATCGTTTGTTCCAGTTGAGTAGAGTGCCTGGTCTCGTCAAATAGTTACTCATAGTGTCGGAAAGAATTCGAAACTTGAACTCATCACATCAATTCCATTTACCTCACCAATAACCATACGCATATATATATATAACCAATAACCAATACGCATATATATATATATATATATATATATATATATATATATATATATATATACGTATGGTTATTGGTGAGGGAAATGGACTTTATGTGACGAGTTGCTACATAAATACCTTAAAAGTTCCCTTAACCGAACATGGTACGCTTGTTGGCCGAGCGGTCTGAGACTTAGTCTAACGTAAAGTTGGATGGGTTTCGATCCCGGCTTCGAGCATCGTACGTGTCTAGCCACACTGAAGAGTTCTGATAAAACGAAACAGTCTGTCTGTGGATGACAATATATATATATATAGTCATAATTAGAAACATCGGATAAAAAAAACTATAAACAAAAAGGTCAAGCTGATTCAAAAGAATTAGTGTCGTTTATCATTCGTAATAATTTTATATATTTTTATTTATTTATTTCTTTTTTTAGATATTCTGTTTTGAAAATTATGATTGGTTTTGATAAATACATGATGTATTTCATTACCAATCATCATCATCATTAAAGCTTGCCGACAAAACGGATTCCTTTGACTCTCTTTCATCGTTCTTTCCACTCAGTCATTGTTCTTGGCAAGTCTTCCAGACGGCATCCAGTGTCCACATACTCTTGATGAATGTAGGTTTTTGCTGGCTGGATAACATTAACGCGTCCATGTGTAGGAATCCATAGAAGACCGCCGTTTATGAGTTCGGACTTAATTCACCCGCAATGTCCAGCACGTATTACACATCTTACTTGAATGATTTGTGAGATGGGATGTAAGCAGCTGTTTTGTATGATGCTGATACCAGGATTTGTTCAAAATAGTACGCATACTTCTTGTGTTGTTTCTATTTAACTTTTTCTACAAGCGTTTCGTTAGAATCGAAGTGGTGCAACTATACAATAATACTGATGTGTTTACAACTTGGAGGAATTGAAGGTTTTAATTTATCTGGAGTAGCAGGGTTCCATATCGTTGTTAACACACACACACACACACACACACACACACACACACATATATATATATATATATATATATATATATATATGAATAGTAAATATAGGATGGTAATCCGACAATATGTAGAAAAATTGATAACAACGATCCAAGTGTAAGGAGAGATTTATTGAGGTCGACACTATAGCGTTTGGGTTCTACTGAACTATCATCAGGACCGTGAGGGGGTGATATTAGCGATTTTAAGTCAACGATGGATGTTTAAAAATGCAAAATATAAAAACCTAGGGGAAAATTTGTATAAGAAAAACTTGGCCGTTTAATTGGTGAATCAGCGTTTGTTGTTTTAAATTACGTTATTTGACTTATTAGGAATATTGTATTGAATTTATGATACGTTTGTTTATCAAGAAAGATTTCGAGTCAAAAGGAAGAAAAGAAAGAAAAAAAAAATAGAAAGCATAAAAATTATGGTATATGTGAAAATATTAAATAAACATGGAATATATTGTAGCAATTTAAAATGGATTTGTTTTTAGGAGTACTACAAGGGGACACGCTGGCTCCGTACCTCTTTATCATTTGTCTAGACTACGTACTTAGAACATCGATTGACAAAATCAAAGAGAATGGCTTCGAACTGACGAAGAAAAGAAGCAGAAGGTACCCCGCAACAACAATTACCGACGCCGACTACGCCGATGACATAGCGATACTGGCAAATACACCTGACCAAGCCGAAACACTACTGCATAGTTTGGAACGAGCAGCCAAATAGATTTCCATATCTAACCCCAGTGGACTACAACCGGAGAGGTTACCTCAAGGACAATATATATATATATATATAAGGAAGACCTGCACAGTTTTGAAGCTAAAACAAGTAACCTGAAGAGAGATTGCAGCTATTCCAGTTGATATGTCAAGGTACGCTTTATTTCGAGAGAGAGAGAGAGAGGGGGGATATATTCTCTCTGTGACGGTGAACATTTAAGGTCTGATTTTGTTTCTTTGTTTAATGGCATATCAACTTTCGTGGGTTATTTAATGCCAAACCGATCCTCGCAGAACTGTAGTTGCGCTATTCAACCTATTGGTGAAGGGGTCAAGAATTACATATCTTTCCAGAGAGTATTTGTCCGAATTAGCTCTTGTAGAGATCGAACTCGCTAACTACAATGTCGTAGTTCAGCACGTTAGCCACTACGCAACGAGGAATCCCCAAAACTTGTGTCTTTTAGTTATATAAAGACTATATTTTGTACTCGCTGTCATTAATATAAAGATATATTTGGATTTAAAATGTGTCCTTATATTATGGAAAACCTTATATATATATACTTGGAAAATAAATAATTATGGAAGATACATCAACCAATTCCCGCCGAATATTTTAAAATCAATATGGCAATATGAAAGGATCAACAAAAAAATATATAGACAAAAAATGTCTATTATGTTCAACGAAATATATATATATATATATATATATATATATATATATATGTGTGTGTGTGTGTGTGTGTGTGTGTGTGTGTGCGTGTGTTGTTAGTAGAGGGTCTAGTTTAATAACAAAGAGTGGTGAAGGCAAACTTCATTGGAGAAGTTAATTCTAAAATCAAAACTGGAAAAAGAAGCTCTAGCATCAAACATCTGCTGTCTTGTAGGTATCGTTTGGCAGGAAAAGTCTAAAGTAAAACTAGAAGTTTGCATCGTCAGTAATTATTTTGCTACGCTTGTCACAGAGCTGTAGCTATGTAAACCCAGAGAGTGGTAGAAATGTCCTATAAGCGTATGTCACAATAATCCAGCGACATACAGACGTCTTATTATCTTCGCATCTTATACATATTGTATATTTTCCCCCAAGATGCAGTAGTTATTAATCAGGATGTTTGAGTTGTGATTTTAGTGCTAAAGACAGCTATCATCAGTCAACATGTAACAATATATATATATATATATATATATATATATATATATATATATATATATATATATAAACTAGCTGCGGTTGATAAGTTCATGGCCGAAGGTACAAAGATTTATTTTCACAAAACTTTACATAATTATTTTTCAACATAGTCTCCTTTCATGTTCACACACTTCATCCAGCGTTCCTAGGGCTTCTCACTTCCTGCTTTGTAGAAGAAAACGTCCTGTTCCTCTAAGTAGAGGTTCATAGTATCAGTGATGTCATCATTGTCAGTGGCCAAATGATAACCGCTGAGCTCGTTTCTCAATTTAGAAAATAGGTCCTAGTGATTTTAATTTTCAGTATGTGCTCCATATTTCTGGCTTTTTGCCAAACTAACGTTTAGCATATGATTATGATGATTTTCAAACAAAGAACCTTATGAGGTGTAATGGTTACTGAGCTAGTCTAGCAGACTGTTTCAAGCTGGTTCGATATTCCCTGAGTACTCCATACTTCTGGCCTTGTGCCAAACTAAGTAAAACTTAAAATCTTCCAACATCGCGCTGGCACACACTCGGGACATAAAAGCAACTGAATCCTTTGACGATGAAACTTTCGAATGGAAATTAAGCTTTTATTTTTCATCTTTAACCACAGAAAATAATGACTAGGTTCGAAACCCTTTCATCAAAATTCTACTTGACATTGTTTTGAAATTATTTGAAGAGGAAGAAGAATTTGGTTTCATATACAACGACCGTGAACATAAAATCATGCAGGAAGAATTCCATTTTGATATATTTTGTGTTTCTTTTAGAGATGAGTATCCGTAATTTGCCAGTATAAGAGTATCAGTAAATAATTTTCCAGCCTTTTTTCGTATGGGCACTTTTATTGATAGCACACACATGAAACTCTAGTCCCCTTCGAAAAAATCACCTCCGGCTGCAATAGACTAATTGTACCGTTCCAACAACTTCTGAAAGGCCACATGGAAGTCCTCTTGTGTGAGCGTGTCAATGACCTACGTCACAGCCACTTTCATCTCCTCAATTGTCTCATAACGACAGCCTCTGAGCTTAGGGAATAACCAAATGTCTCAGGGTGAGGAACTGTCTTGATGCCCATCTTGGTCAAATAGTCTGTGACAACGATGGAGTTGTGGACTGGTACATCGTCCTGCTGAAAATGCCACTGGCCCGATTTGAAGAGTGCTGGCCTCTTCCCAAGGAATCTCTTCCTGAACTCCCTTAAAACCTCAACATAGTAACCCTAACCCTAACCCTAACCGTTTGGTTAATTAACTTTGGTGTATTGACTTCCTTACTCCTCCCACACCTTTCATCCTCCCTCACAGACTCACTAACTTCCTTGAATCTCTTATTCCACTCAAAAACTGATGCTTGATTCATGCAAGATTCTCCAAAAGCAATTTGAAGCATTCCATACGTTTCTGTAGCATTTTTTCCAAGTTTAAAACAGGATTTTATGGCATATCGTTCTTCTAAGGTATCCTCACGTCCAGATTGCATTTTTGAAAATCACCAGCTGTGACAATCAGGCTTTAGTAGGGTGTATTCCAATTCCTACTGTAGCTGTTCCTTTGAAGCTGAAATCATAAAAATTGGTCAGTCATCTCATAAGATGTATAGCAATAACATGCTGAATTTTCAAGAGTCTACGACAATTTCAAATGCCTGTAAAAAAAAAGTCTGGAAACTTATTGAAAGCACCACGTATATGTACAAAGAGGATTTGGCATTAAATAATTTACAGTGGTTGATATGCCATAAAACCAAACCAATCAATGAATCAATTTGATACATAATCGAAAACACGTGAAACAGATGTGAAATGTTTGGTGAAAATTCTTTGTTGACGATGTGTTTGTAATTCAAGAAAAATGAAATTTCTACATCAGCTGATTGAGTTTTTAATAAGTTTATACACAATATAAAAAAAAGAACGAACACGTGTCACAAAAAAATGTTTAGCTTAGAATACACAGTCTGTATTCATTGCAGACAGGTAAGTTTCTTAAATAATGGGTGTTCTGGGTTTGGCACTAAACGGTATCTATAACAATTTTAAATGCCTGTACAAAAAAATGTCTTGAAACTTATTGAAGGCACCACGTATATTATTTGTAAACACATTTTGTTGATAACATTTTTAAAGGAGCCAGAGCTCATTCTTTCTTCTATGCACAGTTAAATGGTTCCAAGTATTGATAGAACAATAACAATTTATCATCAGTCATTTATTGACTCACATTTAAATATATATATATATATATATATATATATATATATATATATATATATATATATATATATATATATATATATATATATAATTTGTAAGAGAATAGTTTGTGGGCAATTTCATTTCTAAATTAGTTAGAACTAATCAGTTTGCTCACTAGTATTGCTTTTGTTTCTACAGTTAAATGGTTTCGAGTATTGCTATCTAACACTCAAAATTCTATTCAATATTAATCATTTTTTTGCACACCTTTAAGTGCTTACAAGTATTGCCATTCAACACCAATTATTCAACTGAAAACTATTCATTCATTCGCATACAGTCAAATGGTTCAAAGTACTGCAATGTATCACCAACAATTCAATTACACATCAGTCATTTGTTTTCACACAGTTAAATAATCAAACAGTTCTATTTCAAACAATTTGATTTAGCATAAGATATTTGTTTACGATCAGTTTAAATGTCAAAAAGTTCTATTTGACCAATAAATAGGACCCTATCAGGTGCTACCACTCCGAGTCAAAGTGGACCTGGGAGCCATGGCAATGAAAAGGTACTCCACATTCCCCAATGCTCCAACATTTCTAGAAGCTCGCTATCGGAGAGTTTAGTGTCATATTCAAAACACTTGTTGGTTGGGGTCTTACCCTTCTCCAGAGATGCAGTCGGTGTATTCTACAGCCCCAACCGACTGAACTGGTAATTCTTTGAAATGTCTGCAAATAGAACGATTAAAGTTAGAAGAAAAACTTGAAACTATAAACTGTGTGCAAATAAATGTGCTCGTTTTTAAATGTTATTTGAAAACTGTAGATTTACACAGATATATTTTAATATACATATATGTATAAAGAGAATTTGGCATTAGATAACCAACAAGGGTAGATATGCCATAAAATCAACCAAACATTTTGGTCCAACTTTCCCCTTCATATTTATAATATCCCCCACAAATTTATAAACCCTAACAATTTCTTTAAAAAGAAGTTTTCCTCTAAAATGATACCAGGACTTTGTTATTTCAATTGAAACATGATACATAAAAAACTGATATTACAAGGAATTATTCATAACTAAATTCTACGGTATTGAATTTCTGAAAGTCAAATACATGAGCAGGTGTCCTCCTGGTGTAATGGTTAAAGCACCCGGCTAAGGAAGTGTAGTAAGTAAGTTTCAACTCTAGTTGCGTTATTACGTTCCCTTTCGGACAAATACTCTTGGAAAAGACATAAACCCCTTTATTCTCCCAACTATGTGTTAAATATTACCACTACTGTCCTCCTAAACTGATGGATATGGCATTAAATAACCCAAGGAGGTTGATATGCCATTAAAGAACAAGCCAATTCATGAATATATACTTATCCATGAAAACGTACACATTAAAGTAAAATTCTATATTTTGTACATTCAAATATTTTTTTACTGTAAACATTAATATTTTCAAATTTGGTCATAAATAATTCCTAATAATATTCGTTTTAATTATGCCAAGTTCCATTTGTAAATACAAAATACTGGCATATTTTCTTTAGAAGAAAATTAACTCTTTTGAACAAAAGTTTAGTAAGGGTGATACTATTCATTAATTGCTTTTTTGTTGTTGTTTTTTCAGCATTTATCAACATTTGCAGCAAAGAAAAAAAAAAGGAGAGGAAGACTTTTTTGCTTTGAAGAAGAAATGAAAGTCTATTTTTCTCATCCTATGTGAGAAGATAAAAACTTTGCTGAGCAACATCATACTCACGTTTCACAAAGATAATTATTTTCTACTTACGGAATTAAAAAATAATTACTATTCATAGTTTGCAAATTATATTGTTCTTATAAGCTAATATGAATCAATACCTGATTTGACTTAAGATTGAGTTACACAAAAAACACAGGTTCCTCTTTGATTATCGCAGTTAAGTAACTCTGAGTCTTTTAAGAACTTATATGGGTAACCAATTAAAAACGCCAGCCACAACGAGATGTCAGTGCGGTTGATGGTTTGGTTTCTTTGTTTAATGGCATATCAACCTTTGTAGGTTATTTAATGCCAATGCCCGTGAAGAACAGTAGTGGTACTATCTAACCCCTAGCTGGGAGGATAAGGGGGTTCATAGCTTTCCCAAGGGTACGAAAGTGAACGTAATAGCGCGACTGGAGTACGAACTCGCTTACTACGATTCCGCAGTCCATCGCTTTAACCATTACACCACGAGGACCCCCCCCTGTATGGTTTCAAATAACTAATTATTCGTAATTGCAAACTATTTTTCTTGTTTCAAAGGTGTTGCTTGAACAAGTTTTGGAACTTGCTGGCTTCGAGTCAAGTCCAAATGAAATTACCAGTTGAAATTAAGCAGTAAGGAATCTGGCCAGTACTAGGATAGGTGACAACGTTTTCACATCTTTCTGAAATATAGATTATTACTACAGAGCAACACTGCTGTAAGTGGCATATTTGAATGACACACTGGAACAAAAAAAATGATCTTTTACTAAACATGAAATTTGAGCGAGAATTTCGTTGCAGGACAAAACGCTTCGTTCCAGATTAATTTTTTGGCGAGCTGTGGACCATTCTTATTGTGTCAGGTATTATATCTTTATAGAGGAGGTCTCACACATCTATCATTGTGTCAACTTCTCTAAGCTTAATAAAAACTTGTGTATACGTCGTGTGCTTTCAGGTGTTTAAAATAGTGAAAAATCGTGACAGAATCTAAAGAAAGATACGGCAAATGACAATACAAAAATAAATGATATCAAAAGAAAATGTATAACATATGAAAGATCAACCATATCAATTAAACAGATACTTACAGGTTTTATAAACAAAAAAGATTAAGTTCTGTGAATACCAACATTTGAGAAGTCAAGACTGAAAACTTACTATGAATTCTTCCAACGTGAGACCTTTTATTGTTTGCCAGAAAGAAAAAAGCCAAGTAAAATCAGACCTTTGCACTTTCAAATATTCTATTGCTAAAAAGAAGGTAGGAGAACAATAATCCGAAGAGATACCCCAAATCCCGCTATGGATAAATATACTATCTATAACTTTAAGAATTATCATTCTAAATTTTAACAGCCAAGAAGATTTTTAAAAATAACGTAAAAAAAGAAAATATTAAATAAAAAAGATCTTGTTTGAAGTATTGGTCAGTTAAGAGAAAAGGTTTGCTTACTCCAAAATAATTTTTTTCAGCCAAGTTTTTTTCGAACAAAGTCATTCATTTGTAAGACACGTCTCTCGTAGGGGCCCGAATACATCATCAATTGAACAGACTAGTAAAAAAAACGATTGTATGTTTGTGGTAGGGAAACTGTCTTCGGAGTACAACGGAGGATTAAAGAATCTTACACAAAATGATATTTAATCAAAGTCAGAATATAATTCAAAGGGATATGGGTAATGTTGACCAAAAATCTTTTTTAAATACAGAACATTCTCCTTGGCATTTTCTACTTCAGTGTATCATTTAAACAAACCAATCGTTCATAGCAGCAGTTTTTCCTGATTACAGAATGGTACATCGATAAACGTTTCCCTCGACACGCTACGTTGTCGTACAAAGAAGCCTCAACACCTCTGAGTTGTCCTTCCAAATTGAACCCGTAGGCCTAGACCAACGGAACGACAGGTGACCAGAACGAATACCGATTTTCCCAGTCCGTATGAGGTAAATCACTGGAATGGTATTCCACCTAGTGATGCATTCTCCAGTAACCATCTTGTTATGTCAGACACCGAGCATCGCACACTTGACAAATTGTCGTCTCCGTCAGTCATGTTTGTCGTGGTAAAACTTTAATTGTTATCATCTCACGCACTATGCGCCATGTTTTTACTTCAGAATATTTGTTGGCAGGTTTTCTGGCTAAGAAAAGAACTTCACGAAGAGAAGTGATTGATGCAGTACATCTCGTTAGCCATTGTACGTGTTAACATTTTCAGAAGACATATAAGCAAGACAAGAGGGAGCTGCTGAAAATATGTCATTGATTTTTAATTTTCAATATATTTTCAAAAGTTCAGTGTCACCTTTTCTAAAACTTTCAAACCATTTTCGGCAATATCTTTTGTTTAAAGAATACATTCCATAAAACAAAAAAATTCAGGGTTCAGCAAAATGATCTCTTTCATTTTGAACGTAAATAGAGAAAAGACATCATAAGTCCTATTCAATTTTACAATGAAAAATAACAATATTAGTCCTTTTGTTATTGTCATCACATTGTTTTAAGGTTTATGTGGTTGAAATGCTTACCCCCAGGAGCGATGCACTGCTGATGCCTTACATTGAACTGGAGTTTTCATCAAGTTATTGCCTTTGGTATTACTATTTCATAACGTTATAAAATCTTTCAGTTCGTCAGTTGTCTGCAGCCTATCCCCAGGGGAAGTAATCACAATCAGATGAATTTAATGGACGAACAGGCCATGTGATTTCAACACGTAGTGAAATGAAACTTCCGGGAAAAATTTATCGCAGACCTTCGATCTGGTAGTGAATATTCAGTTCAGGAAATCTAGTAAGTAAAAAGTACCCCTTCATTACCACTACTTCAAGGTTCGCTCTGACCTAGAGTGGTAGCACTAGTTAAGCTCTCATCTCTGAGTCAAATCGATTTGTAGGATTCGATTGGACCGTGTGTAAAAACTCATTAGAAATTATACAAATGAACGTGCAATGAACGCATGAAATAACCCTTGACGAGTTGACATACCGTAAAATCAATCACTCAAACAATCAGAACTTCTATGTTCACCATTCCATGTTGTATTGGCAACTGAAATAAGATGGCTGCTCCAGCCACTCAACGTCCTACCCACCACCGATTGTACAGTGACGATTTGCCCAGTCGGTTGGGGCTGTAGAATACACCGACTGCACCTCTTCTGCAGAGGGGTAAGACCCTACTCCAAGGAGTATCCTAGATATGATACTAAAAAATCTGATGATGAAGTTCCAGTAATGCAGGAGCTTTGGGGAATGTGGAGTACCCCTTCATTGCCATCACTCCCAAGTCCACTCTGGCCCAGAGTGGTAGCACCTGATTGGGCCCTATCTATGGGTCAAATAGAAGTAAACTGCGTACTTGAAAACTGAATTACTTGAAATAGAACTGTTTTGACATTTAAACTGCATACTTGTGCTAAACTGAATTATTTGAAATAGAACTGTTTTTTGACATAGAAACTCTACTTACACTAAACAGAATTGTTTGAATTAGAACAGTTTTACTAAACTGAATAGCTTGAAATAGGAATGTTTTTAACAGTTAAACTGTGTACGCATGCTAAACTGAATTGTTTGAAATAGAACTGATTATTCGTGTAAAAATAGATTTAATGACCAACGAATGTTGATATGCCATAAAAACCAACCAACCAACCAACCACAGCGACAATTTTGTTGAACCCTATATTTCGGGTTGCTTCTAACACGTCATTACATTTTGTTTTTTAAATTCATAGTATATTCATATTTGTATTTTACTCCGTTGACACATCCATTTTTATAAGAAGTGAAGTATCTAAGTCTATTGTCATACTCTGGTGACATAAGTTATTTGACACTAGGATATCTCAGACTATACAAACACGTATGAGCATTCATTGTAAGCATGTAAGGATTCTAGAATAGCGAAGAATTCTTTAGTCAATCACCACCAGATTTCGGACATTTCTTCGAGAATGACTTAATATACAATAAGCAATTCCGAGGAAATTAGAATCGAACAGTAGAAAAATAAAAGAACCGGGATTGAAGATTTGACATACCAATTCCTCAAAAGAGATCACTATATTCTTCACCGTTTCTCTTATACATCGTTATGAAGATTTTCAAGGAGTAGCGATAATACGTAGACCCACTTGCCCGACACACATACGTCGGTCATTCAAAGAGTAAGGGGATTTAAAAAAAAAAAAAAGAATTATTTTCAGAATATTTTTCTATAAATGTAAAGTATGCATTGTTTGGAATCGGTTAAAAAGTAAAGATTATTTTAATCTCGCAAAAATATTGGTTTGGAGCCGATTCCAAATAGCGGCACATCATACAAAACTCATTCATCAATTTTTTTGCTGGCTGAGATGTGCAAACTATGTGAATTATATATAAAAGAATCTGTGATGTGCATGGAGTAGCATGTTTTAGTTAGAATTTTATACAAATTGGTTAAAACCGGCTCACTGGCCTTGTGGGTAGATTGTTGGCAAATGACCCTTGAGACCTTGGTTCAATCCCAGGTCGAGTCATACCTAATATTAGAAACGGTACTTGATGCCTCCTTGCTTAACACTCAGCACACAGGTACGTATCAAGAGTAAAGTGGAGCAATCCAGGGGAAGAAGTAGCGCCCCCTACACCTCGGTGTAGTTGCTATTAAAAAGGGAGCCTTCGGTTCGCCCTCGACTACAGTCGCCAACTTTACTTATCCGATAAAAAAAAAGTTCTGAGCAATGTGGTCAGAAAAGAAGGTCATGCTGACTGACGTTTGAGACATGAAAACACTCATTCCAATTGATTTCCTTGTAGAAGATACAGCTATAAACCGTAATTCCTTTTGACAACTCCGTTAGCAGAATAAACCTTATTTATTGAATTGGTCATTCAGGGATTATATATATATATATATTCACTCACACAATTTTTTTTCGAAAACGTATAAGTCGAATATAACGGTTGCATAACTTTTATGGTTCGAGGCAAGTGACGCTGATTCCAACAGTTCACTTCAGATCACTGAATTTTAGCAGAGATGAAGCTGTTCCCTACTTAAATGGGTCACTATTTAAGAACAGCTGGTGCTGTTAAAAAACCTGAGGCCTATGCCCTACGTTAAATAAAGCTTAGTTAATAACTGGTAAAGCAACGATCAGCCTGTCCACTTACTAGATGGATGACTAATAGTTACAGCAGGTAATGTAAACAGTCTGAAGCCAACGCTCTCCAATAAATAAAGGTTTTTAAATAAGTATACAAGCAACGATCAACCTGTTCACTAATTAAATGGGTGACAAATAGAAACAACAGGTTCAGTAAAAAAAACCTAAGCCCAATGCTCCCCGTTAAGTGAAGTAAATTACTAGTTAAGCAGCCGTGACTGTTCACTAATTAGATGGGTGACTATCTATTAACTGGTGGTGTTGAATACAACTTGACGTCAGTGTGCCAGACTAAGCAAAGCTTTGTAAATAATCTTTTCGGTGTTCGGAAAAAGATTTTTTACATATCTTCTTCATCAAACCATGTTGATAGCATGGTTCTTCTCGTCGTACACCCTTATCAGTCACTGCTTTTAGTAGGTCTCCTAGACTACATTCAGTGTCTGCACAAAAGTGATGTACGGGAGTCTTTGCTAATCGAACAATAATGGTGTGTCCGTTCGTACGAGTCCACTGGTGAAAGTCTCTTATGAGTCCGTCCCTGCTTCTCTAGCAGTGCCCAGCATATCTTGTTCAACTCACTTGGATAGTTTGTGAAATGGGTGGTAAGTGGCTGTTCAGTTTCTGTTTTATGGACTGCTGCTCCCAGAATTTGTTCAAAACAGCATGCAGCATTTTACTTTGTGTAAAAAAATGTAACTTAGTTTATAGATCAAACACAGATATGTATACTCAACAAGAACTTTACTGGTATTGTCCGAACTAAAAAAAAAAAATCAAAAGAAAACTTAAAATTTAGAACTTTGTAACAAAAATTTGGTCAACGGCCGCGTATTACTTCGTCCGCATGATGCAGACGTTGTTTTTCTTAATTTAAATTAACCGCAACAAATTATAGCTATTCTCCCAGTTTATATAGTTAATTTTAACGGCATTTAAACCTGTCTTAGGTTATTTCATAGAGGTTAGGGAATCGTGTTCAATGTACGTTCATATTTATATTTTTTGAGCAGTTCCTTGTGATTTTTTTGCACATGGTCGTATCGAACACAAATTATTTTTAACGGAGTGGACCCTGAAGTAATAGCAGTGATAGGGTACATTACACTCCCCAGACCCCCAGAACTGAAGTTTCACAATCAGATACAGTTTAGTGCCAAACCCAGAACACCCATTCTTTAAGAAACTTACCTGTCTGCAGTGAATACAGAAGATCGTACAACAGTCCGGGCCTAACTTTTTGTAATTTTTTTATGCATACTTATCTGAAAATTCCTCTCAAGGGTAAAGAGATCTGCGAACATGGAGAAACATTGGCACACACTCAAAAAAAAAAGGAAATTTCAAAGGTGATTTGATTAATAGAAACCTCGCTGGGATCATTGTGTCAACTTGTCGGGAAAAAAATTAACATTTCATTCATACTTTATTTCTTTTATTGGTAAATATAGTTCCAGTCGCAATATTTTTCAAACACATTTTTAAAGAATAAACACATTTTTGAAGAAAACATCGATACAGATATCTTTACCGGCAATTTGAGTCGGTTCTGAAAAGTTCTCAGTCCAACCAAGAAGAAAATAACCAATACCTGTGAAATCTATACACTGTTTTACATATTCCTCCTAAAGTTACATCATTTTTCATGTTCTTAAAAAAAAAATCCTCTAAGAAAGAAGACAATTTGGAAGAATCAGATTGACGTTTTGCTTGAGGTCAAGCGTCAATAGAACGCTAGTAATTGGATATATATTTCAAAGGAAAGAAGCGTGATAATTTGTATAAGAGTAGATTGACGTTTACATTTTTAAAAATATTAACTGTATGAAGTCAATTCTGTTTGTTTTCTGTTGTTAAGATCTTTTAGTATTCCTCTTTCAATGAGTATTAGTTTGGCAAGAAAAAGGAATATATTGTAAAAACCCTGACGTAAGTTAACTACAGGGGACTTGTGAATTAAAGTGTTTTCCATGCATCAACGTTGTGATAAAAATGCTTTTTTGTTGTTTTTTTTGTTTTGTTTTTTGTTTTGCTATTTTTTTTTTCTTTAGGGAAGTACAAATGCATTTTTATTTTAAATTTATGGTCAAAAATACCGATCTCTTCTTGGTTGAGCTGAGAACTTTTGTATCACAAATACAGTTTTCTTCTACAAAACATCTAACACATAACTAACATACGTCAGTTGTAAAGTTTAGTGCAATAAAAATGGAACCTCATTCTTTATGGCTTACAGCCCTATAACCTACCACTGAGAAATATCTGTTTGTTCGGGCACACCGCGTTCTACTTGTCGCAAACCCGATATACGTAAACCTTATCATATTTCGAGAAAGGACTTGCTAATACCTGCATATCGCGGTCGGCAATCGGTACGGCGCCGGCTAATAATTAAGAACACCTAACTATGGTCACCTCTAATTGCAATAATGAACCTCTTTTCATGCCATAACATCTAACTATGGTCACCTCTAATTGCAATAATGAACCTCTTTTCATGCCATCGTCATCAATATGTCTCTCGCTTCTGTTCTTTCTTTTTTCTTTTCCTCTACTTCTCTTTCCATCTTTCCTGCTGTCTAGCCTCGAAACGGCTACTTATCTTCTCGCTGTTTACCAAGCTTAGTTTAGTACGACATAAGGCAAAATAAGTTGTCAGAAAGGTTTTGTTGTTGATAGATATAAAGATCTCTAGTGCTTTTCAAACTTCGGTTTTACGTAAAGTCTACATTAATACAAGAATACCCACTGAAATGGCATGACGTTGAGAAGCAATTATGACAAGACGATCAGAGAATTCATTCGGTTCCATTTGTGAAAGCAGTCCATGATTATATTGATACTTTTATTTGGGAGAGAGTGAATGATTCTCATCAATATTTCATTGTTACTTATGTTATATCGAGATTTTGAAGGATTAAGAAATGACGTTCAGTTTCAACATTTCCTTACAAGTTGGACTAGATGTTGCTTTATTCTCGAAGATCATTTCTAGTTCAGATAAAGAATATTGTTATGTGTAGCTATTCGCTAATCACACGCACACATACACATGCGCGAGTGCACGCGAATACACATACACATACATACACACACAAACACATACATCACACCACAACTGATTACGTATGCACACATACACTTACGCATATGCGCACACATACACATACACACACATGCATACACACAAGCACACGCACAAACACACGCATGCACACACTACACATACGCACATGTGCATACTGTGACGGCAAATCAACTAAAATCCCAAAACGGGACTTTATTCTTCGCACGTGTGAAGCTGGGGCAGACTGGCACTTGATCCCTTGTAGAATAAGTCCTTGTTCAGAGTCCTTTCTCGGGCATATAGGAACTGGCATATTATGTGAGGGTTAATTTATGGCTAGACTGATTGCCGTTGGCAAGGGGTTTCCAATTTTCACACTATTCACCCACCCACCAAGGCCACTGGTCTTCCTACCCCTAGTGCAATGGAAGATATGGACCTTTAGGTTTATATGTAATAATATTATAGTAGTCGACAACTCCGGTTTCCCGTATAAGAATGTTAAAGGAATTTATAGGACAATTTTAAGCAAGCATAACATAAGGCGAATAGAAGCTGAAAAAGAAACATGAAATAACAAATAGGTAGTAAACGATACAAAGAACGACTCGAGCACGTGAGAACATTAAAGTACATAAATCTTTTACCACACATAGATACACATCTTTAACGTGCCGGCTATATTATAAATGAATAGTACATGAACACAAATGTCTTTCTTCTTCTCTTTTCTTTCGTTTTTAGTCTTTCTTCAACTTGAAAGAGAGAGGATATATAATTGGGTATAGGGAGAAACAGTTTTAAAGTCTACTTATCTTTAGACGACTTTCCTTTGGAGAGCATTTTTCTTTCTCCCCCTTTTTTTTTTCTTTATTCTCGGGTTGACGGCATTTATTTTATTTTTGGAGTCTGGCTTGAAAGTAGAGTTCCTTGTCTTTCTTGTCCAAGATATTTCCGTCTTTCTTTTCCCGGAGTCTTGGCACGCGTTTCACCCCATCTGGTCACCATGATGTCTGATCCAAAACTAATTTTCTTATTTCCTATTTCCGCTGACGGAAGGAGCTCCCACTTCCGCCCTTGGGCTCCAGCCAATCATTTGGCTTCCTCTTCTTCCCCCTGGTCAGGCAATTCGTTAGGGCTACTATATGTCACCCCGTATCCCATTCTTTATCCATCAGGTCACCAAGTACAAACATCTGTTTTTCCATTCTGACTGGATTTGTTACTTTGGGATTTACCCACATTATCTCTCTTAACGGTCATTCTTTGACGGCTTGCTACTGTTAATTCGAATACGGAAGAATTAGTAGTAATCTTATTTCTCCTCACTCAGGGGGACACAACGTGACAATACACAAACATGTGCGAATACACACGCACATACATATACACACACGCACATCACAACACAACACAACTTACTCAAGCACAGACACATGCATACATATGCAAATACATACACTTACAGACACATGCACCCATACACGCACACATACGCATACGCACATCACACATACGCACACGCACACGCGTAAGCACACGCACACGCGTAAGCACACGCACACGCGTACGCACACACATGCATATATTGCCGATGTGTCTGTGTGATAGGTCACATTTGTTGTCTCCCTTTAGTCGAGGGTGACCCGAAGGCTCTCTTTTCGATAGCTACTACACCTAGGTGTAGAGGAGGGCGCTACTCCTTTCCCAGGATTGACCCACTTTACCCTTGATCTGTGCCTTATAATGCCGAGTGTTAAGCAAGGAGGCATCAAGTACCATTTTTTGAGTCTTTGGTATGACTCGATCTGGGATTAAACCCAGGTCTCCCTGGCTATTGGCGAAATAGTATCACCAAAACAAATACTTCTTCCAACCTTGAGTAAATTTCCAATTAGCTTATGATACAACTTGACGACGGTAGCGATTTTTTCCTTATAGAGTCGGTGAATTTATATATTTTAATTTAAAATTTACTTATTAAAAAAAGAAAAAGAAAAAATGTTTTTAGAAAAATATAAGATTGAAACGAATAACTAGAACTTAATTCTCATTTTTAGTTCTAAATAAGGGATTGTTTTTGTTAGTATTATCGCCTGCAATAGTGTTAGAACCAAACATGTCTTTCCTACAATGTGGCAACGTTACCCTTATTGAAAAATATTTATAGATTTTTCTAGAAAATTAGAGAAATACATTTATTTATATAAATAAGCTACTTAGTTCTCAAAACTGAATCTTCTGTTTTTACATTTAATTCATTTTTATTATTCTCTTTTGTTTTTTGTTTTTTCCGGTCATGTTACCGCTGTAATATTATATATATACATATATATATATATATATATATAAGTACAGAAGTAAGTAAAGTAGTTAGCAACCTTAGTAGAGGGCGATCCAAAGGCTCCCTTTTCAATAGCTACCTCGCCGAGATGTAGAGGAGAGTGCTACTGCTTTCCTGAGATTGCTCCACTTTACCCTTGATCCGTACCTTATAATGCTGAGTGTTAAGCAAGGAGTTATCAAGTACCATTTTTTGAGTCTTTGGTATGACTCGACCTGTCATTGAACCAAGGCCTCCTGGGCTATTGGCGAACACTCTAACCACTATATATTGCTGCCTATATTCGCAATAAACTTGCAATGAACACTCGAATCTTATGCAGTATTAGGCACAAACAACTACGGCAGATATATGAGATCCTAATTATAAAATTAAGAAAACCCACAATATACGAGTCATTCAATAAAAAGGATATCTTTTTCTTTCTTTCTTTCTTTCTTTTTTTTTTTTTTTTTTTTTTTTGAAAAAGCAAAATACATTTTTTTCAATTTTTTTTCTATAAATGTAAATTTTAAATTGTTTGGAATTTTTTAATGATAAAAATTATTTTAATCTCGCAGATATATTTGCTCTTTGCGGGATAATAATTCAAAATGGCGGCAGATCAGAGTGCTCCAGGCTATCAAGGCTGAGCAGGACGAACCATGTGAAATTTACAGAACAATACGGAGAAGCAAAAAAATGTTTACAAATGGACTAGATTTTTTAAAGAAGGTCGAAGTAGTATTCAAGATGAAGATAGGCCTGGAAGGTGAGCATACCTGAAATGGTGGATTCAGTTAATGTATGCATGTTTACAGATAGAAGTGTTGCAATGACATTTCCAGTCAACTGGGAATTTCTCTGGATACAACACATAAAATCATGCATGGTGACTTTGCTTTTTCTAAGGTCAGTTGCATTTTGTCATACAAGAACAAGAACAGTGAAAATCCATCAGTCAGTTTGATTGGCAACAGCTGCCTCATCCTTCTAACAGTCCAGATCTGATCCCCTCTGATTTCGACTTATTCAAGACTCTCAAAAATTTTCTGCGTGGAACAAAGTTTTCAAGCAACAATCAAGTCAAAATCACTGTAAGCTGATGGCTAAAATGTCAGTTCAAATATTTCTATCAGGAACGAATACAAAAGCTCGTTTTTCGACGAGAAAAAAAAATGTGCATTAAAGAATGGAAATTATACTGAAATATAAAGCAATTTTTTTCTTGGGTAAAAGTGGGTTGTTATATTACAAAATTCACCTTATTTATGGAAAGGCCTCCGTAGATATATATACATATATATGTGTAGATATATGGAGAAATGGTAGATTTTGGTAAAGCTGACGAGATGATAAAAATAAGTGAAAAAATGGATAAAACAAAACAGAGAACGAATTCAGCAATTTTGATATTTCGTTCTTTATTGAAAAAAGAACTTCTTCAGGATGAAAATTAGTTTTTCTGAAGTTCAGCAACAGAGGAAATAGATAAAATAATGATAAAAATATATAAGAAGGGAAGGGTTTAAAAAAAAGGAGAGAAAAGGAAAGAAGCGGAGAAAAATAGATATAGGTTAGAGTATTGGTGGCAGAGGTTATTGGTTTTCACTGTGACCATCCGGTCAGATGGCTAAGGCTGGGTACCGTCAAGCGTATATATATATATATATATATATAAAGAAAAAATCACTTTCTTGGTGTCATTATAAATTCTTTCTGGTCTATGATGACCATCATCAGATGTTGCTGAAAAAAATTATTTGGGTGTTCTTATATTGTTTCCGGCGAGAATGGGATTTGAAATTTTTAAAAAAATTTTTTAAATAAATAATTTTTAATTAAAATGTCTTTTTTAATTAAGATAATTTATCTTATTTTTTAATCAAGAAAATTTTTTTTACGGTGGAGATATTATATCTATTATTATTTCTTATTCATACAATGTTTATAAGTAAAGTAAAGTTGGCGACCGTAGTCGAGGGTGACCAGAAGGCTCCCTTTTCAATAGCTACTACATCGAGGAGTAGGGGAGGGCGCTACTCCTTTCCCTAGATTGCTCCACTTTACCTTTGATACGGACCTTACATTGCTGAGTGTTAAGCAAGGAGGTATCAAGTACCATTTTTAAAGTCTTTGGTATGACTCGACCAGTGATTGAACCTGGGTCTCCCGGACCATTGGCGAACACTCTACCCACTAGGCCAATGAGCCAGTTTATACAATCCTTAAAAAAAGGAAACGTTACAGCTATTTTAGATACTACTGAAAATTAAGCAAACCTAATTCCGGAAAAATTTTTAATATCTGCATTCATACTTCCGTTGAAACTATTGTTTTATCAATGTTAAATAATACAATTCGTTTTTTCAGGAAATAATAATTCAATGCTAACCTTAATTTACAAAAACTATCCCTAATTATTAAAATTATTGTAAAAATTCATATTATTTCCATTAGGGAGAAATTAACATATCAATCATTAAGTCAATCATAATAAACAAGGAATTAATATATAATTCACATATCGAATGTTAAGTTAATCGTTGTAAGTAAATAATCAATCATCGATTATGCTCAATATATATATTTTCATTTGATAGTCTGTGATAGCTATTTCATGATTCCTTAGGATAATCTAAATATTCATTGGAACAATTGTATCAAACATTAAATAGATATAATGAACTACGAAATAAAATAACACTGATTATATATATATATATGTATATATATATATATAAACAACATATTAGGAACATGCAACCCAAAATTAACATAATTAATTTTCAAACCAGTGGTAATGTACATAAATGTCTTTATGCTACTGAACAATTTTAAAAGTAAACGCTACACACGGCAACGGCACGGACACTCTTCTTCTTACAAAGTAGTAATGTACATACAAAAGTTACATTACTTTTGTAATAGATCTTCCCCCGATGATGGCCCAAAGTCGGGCAAAAAGTACTTTGGAAATAAACAATTATGGGAAGTACATCAATCAATTCCCGCCGAATATTATAAAATCAATACGGCAATATGAAAGGATCAACAAGAAAATATGTAGACAAAAATGTCAATTATGTTCAACGAAATTTGTATTAATATATATATATATATATATATATATAAATACAAATCTCGTTGAACATAACATATATATATATATATATATATATATATATATATATATATTAAAACAGTGTATGGTTGTCACTATCTCACTTAGTGGATTTGTAGCGGACCAAAATCAGTATAATTTGGAGATTGCTCAATATCTATGATAGAGCTATTATATAATAATAAATAAATATAATTTAGTTTTTATATACACTTGATAGCATGGATTCTTATCCACGCTCATCGGTTCAATGCCGTCTTATTACGACAACCATCAGGCAGAGAAAAAGCTTTTTCTCTGCCTGATGACTGTCGTAATAAGACGGCATGAAACTGATGGTCGCAGATCAGTATTCATGCTATTAAAGCGGTATGATACTAAGTCTAACGCAAATTTGGGCGGGTTTCAATCCTAGCTTGAAGCGTCCTGCGTGTCTCGCCACACTGATGAGTTGTGATACAACGAAACAGTCTGTCTGTGGATGACAGTATATACGTTCCCCCTCCCCGAGGGTTGAACACTCTGGCGAAGGAATTAACAGTTGCCAATAGCGTAATGCAAAGGTTTTCATATAAACTGAGGTCTCTGGTATCCGGTTAGGCAAAATGTAAACAAACGAAAGTTACTACATTATGCATTATAATTCCCGCGCTGGGGTATGTCGCCTGTAGACTGAGGGGTATGATACTAAGTCTAACGTAAAGTTGGGCGGGTTTCACTCCCAGCTTGAAGCGTCCTGCATGTCTAGCCACACGAATGAGTTGCGATACAAGGAAACAGTCTTGTTGCTAATGTTTCCATCAAGGGTCATCTTTTGCAATATATTAGGGAGATGTCGGGATTTCTTCAAAGCTTCTTTAAATCTTTTTAGTCAAAAGTATTTTTCCGTATAATCTATATATTATTAGATTTTTTTATTATATACACTACCAATTAAAATCTGGAACTACCCTTAATTTGTTTCTCTAAAGGTTTATTTTGTAGTTGATCGTAAAGCTCTAAGTCAACTACCGAACAATATGCCAGAGAATATATATATATATATATATATATATATATATATATATATATAATCTTTTTTTATGATATATATATATATATATATATATATATATATATATATATATATATATATATATATATCGCACTGCTGGAGAAACAGGGATGAGCTCATAAGTGATGTTCTCCTATGGACTCCCTTACATGGCCGAGTAAAAACAGGATGACCAGACGAACCTACATACACCAGCTCTGTGAGGATTCGGGGTGTAGCCCTGACGAACTACCAGAAGCGATGAACGACAGGGTGGAATGGCGAGAGAAGGTCAGGGATATCCGTGCTGGTGGCACGACAAGATGATGATGATGATGATATATATATCATCTACAGATTCCTTGGGAATCACTTCCACCAACATACTTTTGCAAGCTACTGGAAAGGATGCTGAGAATTTGCACTGCAATAATAAATAATAATTCCGAGATTTAAAAAAATCATTTTGATTAGGATCATAAGTATCTTATATGCATTTTAATTTAACTTATAGCATAATTGGGTGAAACATAGAACAAATAGATTTATTTCTTCAAAGACATAAAACTTTATTAATTTTTTAAGTTTAGAGAAAAAATATATGCAGTCCTAAACTTTTGGTGGATAATATATATATATATATATATATATATATATATATATATATATATATATATATATGAAGAGTAAATAAAGGATTGTAATCCGACAATGTGTAGAAAAATTGATAACAACGATCCAAGTGTAAGGAGAGATTTATTGAGGTCAACTCTATAGCGTTTCGGTTCTGCTGAACCATCATCAGGACCATGAGGGGGTGATATTAACAATTTTGAGTTAACGATAGATGTTTAGGAATGTGAAATACAAAAAAAAAAACTATGAGAAAATGTGTATAATAAGAAAAAGTTGGGCATTTAACTGGCGAATCTGTGTTTGATGTTTTAAATTACGTCATTTGACTTATTAGGAATATTGTATTGAATTTACGCAAGTTTGTTTAACGAGAAAGATTTCTACAATATATTCTATAATTAGTTAATATTTTCCGTATATCTCATAATTTTGATGCTTTCTACTTTTCTTTCTTTCTTTCTTTCCTTCTGACCCGAAATCTGATCATGGTTCAACAGAACCGAAACGCTATAGTGTTGACCTCTCAATAAATCATTCCTTCCACTTGGATTGTTGTTATCAGTTTTTCTACATATATATATATATACACACACACACACACACACACACACACACACACACACACACACACACACATATATATATATATATATATATATATATATCATCAAGTTGTGCTAAGAGTACGGAGTTCACTGATTCACTCTCACCATCTATCCCTATCATCTTTTGTTCTTTGGAGGTCTTCTAGGCAGTATCCAGTGTCCACACAAAGCTGATATATATAAATCCTTACTGGTCGACCAAAATTCGCACGTCCATGTGTAGGGGTCCATGAGGGAATATCCCTTATGTATTCACCTTTGCTTTTCCAACGGTGTCCTGCATATCTTCTTCGTCTTAACTGGATGGTTTATGGGATGGGAGGTAAGTGTCTGTACAGCTGCTGTTTTGTGGATTGTTACTTCCACGATTTGTTCAAGACAGTGCGTAGTATTCTTGAATAATTCTCGTCAAACTTTTTCTCAAGGAGTTTTGTTTGCAGCTATGTGGTGCAGCTATTTAGTAGTATGGACACAACTACAGCTTGGAAAAACCTGTTTTATTTTATCGGATAAATTAGATTGCCATATTAGTTTATACTCTACTGAGACTACTTACAACGAAAGTCCATATGTCTAAAAAAAAAAAAAAGAAAAGAAAATGGTTTCAAATTTAAAAAAGCAAAAAGCAGATGATATCGCACAGAAACTATGACAAACGCTGACTACGTAGATGATCAGGCTCTTCCCGGAAATACACCAGCCTTAGGAAAATCCCTTCTGTATGGCCTAGATCAAGCAGCAAAAGGCATTGGCCTCTACGTGAATTGAAAATATGTGTTTTAAGCGAAAAGGAATCATCTCGACTCGAAGCGGCAAGCCTCTAAAATTAGACGACCAATTCATATACCTTGGGATCAACATCTTATCGACTGAAAATGATGTCAATATATGCCAACTGAAGGCAAGGAATGCTAATGACAGGTTATCTCTCTCTCTCTCTCTCTCTCTCTCTCTCTCTCTCTCTTTCACATACACGCATAGATAGATAGATAGATAGATAACTTTCGTTATTAAAACACTCTCCAAGAATTAAGAGGGAGTTATAACGAGTTACCGTTGGGTCTTAAATGAAGTTAATGTATAAAAAAATAAAGACAAACTTTTTATTACTTTACACAGACCTTTGCTCCGGGTGATATATGATTAGGTGCGTTGCCAGGTTACTGAAAATATGGTGGGAGGAGCTATCAATTAAGTCCAGTGGTGGAGAGCAAAAATAGTCTATGTTGTAAGAATACAGAAATTAGTTCCCATCATGTTCCTGGGAGTATGGGGAGTTCGGGGAGTAAACTCACCCTTGTGAGCAGACTTCCTGCTTTTGCACAGCCATATGTGGGGGTCCATAGAAAAAGTACCAGCTCGAACGTACATTCAGCAGCTATGTGAGGATACAGGATGTTGTCCTGAAGACCTACCTAGGGCGATGAACGATAGGGAGGAGTGGCGAGAGAGGGTCAGGGATATCCGTGCTGCCAGCACGATATGATGATGATGATGATCGTGTAAAAACCCCATTGTTATACGGAGAAATGAATACACTTCAACAACTACCTCATTCTATTTTAATTATTTTAAGTTTATTATTAAATGATGGAACTTTCCATTTGAATTTCTTATCAGATTTCTTTTAATTTGGTAGCATTATTTCAAAGCCAGATCAATTTTAGTCAATCAACAGAAATCTTCATGCGCTGTTGTTATTTATTAAACTTTTGTTTTGTCTAGAACATGAGCAGCTGGTTGCTGTTAGTGAGTGCAGATTTATCTTTGATGTACAGCAAAAATTTCGGTGATCTAAAGAGAACGAATTGCTTTCAACAGGATTTATTATAAATCAATCCTTATATTCTGTTGCTGCCAACTAATCTGCAATAGTTTACAGAGAATATTTAAAAAAAAAGAACCATGATTACAGCCTAGGGCGTTCTATACTAAAGGCGTACTCATGGCATAGCGAAAAGCCAGAAGTAGAGGCCAATTTCAAAATGTTTGAGAGCCATGCATTTTAGTTTTAGTTTGAGATTTCGCTTGATGACTTTCAGTAGGATTTTACATTTAGAAGAACTTTTACTAAAATTCAATTGAAATAATAGTAAGATCTACTTTTTATCCTTCAGATTTTACCATTTCATGTTTATTGTAAAAACAAATCTTTGGGGTCGGAAATTTGCTGCTAAAAATGTCATTTAGGAATCTTCTTAGTCATGAAAGATTTTTATCAAGTCCTTTTGATTTCTTAAGTTAATTCAACATTTTTTGATTAAAAGTTAATTTAATATTTTTCTCTAAAACTTTATTTGAAAAATGTTAAATAAATATTGTGTGAAAAATATTCAATAAACTTTGTTAACATTTAAAGTTAATTTAATATTCTCTAAAAGCAAATAAATATATTTAATAATGAAAATTTTGATTTTTTTTCTAATAACTGTGACGCCAAAAAAAAATTCAAGTGAATCATTATGTGTAATCAGCATTTATTTTTAACATGTAAAAATCTGTGTTGATTTTTTTCACCCGAGTTCTTATTAATCTAACCGAAATTTCATACTTTAAAATTAAAACAAAAATCTCATTTATTAAGAGTTTTATGACGTAAAAATTTGACGTAAATATTATTTTGGTTTAATTTTTAACGGACTTTTCCACGATTTTGTATTAATCAAAGAAGTTTGTATAAAAATGCTGTTATTTGTATCAAAGTTATTTGAAAATTTTCATCTATGATACAGTAATTTATAAAAAATAAATATATTGATAAGATTTAATTTTTTATGATAATTTTTGTTTGCTTTTTATTTTTATAGCATTTAAAAACAAATATTGAATTTTAGTTTTCAGTTTACCGATAAAAAAAAAACGTTAAATAGAAGCAAATTTATTTTTTTTATATTACAAAATTAATGGAAAAGTCATTTAAAAATATTATTACGTAAAGTTAAAGTCAAAATGAAATTCAATATATTTAATAATTCTAATATTATTTAATTTTTATATTTTAAAATGGTTACTTATCTAAAATGTCTATATCTTTTCTTATTCTTCCTATATTCCCTCAATATATATAATTGTAAAAAAAACCTCGACAAACCGTCATTTGGCTATTATAGATTTATTTTAGCTGGACACTCATAAGAGCAACTAACCGCTTCAGATAGTCAGCACATAAAAGAGAAAAAATATTGATAAAAAATATTCTTTTAATGGATTTTACTCGTTTAAGAAAAAATAGAATAAGTAAAGAAAGAGGGTGTGCAAAAAGATATGGGCTTGAAGGTTGGTGTCAAAACCGGATGTTATATATATATATATATATAGTTTGCTATATTTGTAAATAAAGTTCAGTTTCGGTGACCGACTATACAAATCTACGTTAAGATAGCGTCAACACAAAGTTAACGGTGCTTGGGGACTATCACCTATGCTTCCATCAGAACAAGTCCGACTAAAAACTGACTGTCAACAAACAGCGTTACCTCTGCGTCTACGCTATCCCAATTTACATATATTGAGAGGGTATTTCAAAAAGTTGATATCCTTTGTGATGTACAGAGTGTTTCAGGAAAATTCGTAATCGAATAACTTGACCAATACTCTAAATTGAATTACCATGAGCAGAAAATCCGGGAAAACACTTATTACATAATGACTGTTGACATGGATTTTGGGTTCGTTCCTGGTAACCCCGAGTGCTTTGACAAGCTGTCATGTTGGGATTAGTAAACAGGGGGATGGCAATGCGTCGGGGTAGGCCAGTCGAGCAGGTGTGCAACCGGAAGGAGACCACGTGATATGAGAACCATGCGGTCAGTTTTAGACAGTCTGTCAGAGATACGCAGCCGATCAGAGGCGTTAGTGTCGTGTCTGACGATACGGCTTGCAAGGGGGTGCCAGCGTTGGCACCCCCTGGCTCCAGGAAGAAGATATGGGGCAAGAACTAATCCCCTCTCTGAGTATATGTCTCTCAATCTCTCAAACTTACAATAAACTGTGTGCCCTTTTCGAGAATAAAATGACAGAGATATATTTTTATAAAGAAGTGTGTTTCCTTTCGTTAATTGAATTTCGTAAATCATGTTTGATTATCTCGTTGATGAATCTATAAAAGACAATACAACACACTGCGTGTTCGATACGTAACCACTGGACAGTGTTTGTCTAGATTTTCTGGTCATGGTAATTCGATTTATAATTTCTCTACTAAGAAAAAAATGACCAATATTCGTTCAAATAATCTCAAATTGACACTATTGGTTGAAACAACTCAAAATTCTGTTTAATTTTTAATGTTTAAACGACTTTTCTTTTCCAATGAATCATATTTCTATACATGAAAAGAAAAAACATTAATCATTAAACAGAGAATTTTGAGTTGCTTGTTCAAATGCTTTAAATTTTTTACATCATTTGAACTTAAATTGATCAAGTTATTGGATTACACCAGGATATCAGTTTTTAATGAAACACCTTATGGACAAGGATGAGCTGGAAAGTAGACGCGATGAAATTACATCAGATATTTTTTACTCATGGGATGCAAGTACTGCAACATAGAAGTGTCGTGGCGGAATCACCTACTAATGGACTCAACCACTCTCCATAATACCGGAAGACGCAGCAATACGAAGTCAGTCTAGATCCAGAACCTAACCTCGCCCTCGTGCAGTTATGCGAACTTGCTTACCGTCCTATGTTCTTGTAATCATCCTTTGTTCTAGTAAATATATACCAATACTATAACTGTGGTGTTCTGTTCTCTTTGTGGCCCCTTCCAGGGCCATAAGAAGATAGTAGAAGAGTATTGACAGCAAAGGAAACTATGTTGAAAAATAAATCATACTTTGTCACATTCTGTGAGAGTATCTTGGTCAGCCAATAAGCTTTTCAGCCAAGTCCCGTATGCATATATATATATATATATATATAGTGCAATGGGTCAAGATATAGTTTCCAAAATTACATGAAAAAATCTTCAAATACTATTGATTAAATTTATTCAAAGAAATCGTCAGTTACTTCAACCAAGGCCTCAAGACGACTTCGAAATATCCTGCAAGCCTTTCCCACGGTCTTCTTGTTTAAATTGGTAAATGCTTCCGTTATCCTTGCCTTCAGTTCCTTTCTGGTGTTACACAGAGTTTGTTTGCCTCTTGCTCAACTGTACCATACACATAATTAAGGGAATTGCAATCTGAGGAGTTAGGTGGTCAGATGTTTGGATTAAGGGGGTCGCAGAAATTTTCTCACAGCCAGGACTGGTTTCTCCTGTTACTGTGGCAGGGTGCAGAATCCTTTTGCCAGAGGTACTATTTACCCAACCCCTCCGCTCGGGCAGGATATGACACAAGGTCAATTTTTAAGCGGAGTTTAACAGGTTTGAATTCAGAGTTTTCCTTCTCCTAGACTAGTTTCCTCAACAAGGCTGAAGAACCTAGTCCGTCCTACTATTTACCCATAGCTGGAGGGAGAATAAGGGGGTTCATACCTTTCCCAAGGGTATTTGCCCGAAAGTGAACGTAATAGCGCGACTGGAGTACGAACTCGCGTACTACGATTCCGCAGTTCATCGCTTTAACCATTACACCACGAGGAAGAGGACACCCCAAAAGAGGTAGGGTCTTCCAACAGCTACACTCTCGATCTAGTCCAGCACTATCTCCTCCGTGTTGAATCTAAGGCTATATGGGTCAATCAATGACCACCCTTAACACCATGATTATGGATTGACGGTTTGCTTATCACCAATATGAATACTAATCTAAGTGACACTCAAACACTCTAAAATATTTGTTATGGAGCTTCCGTCGTGAATGCCTTGCAATGCAACATACCATTTCAAAATTTCAAGTGAAGGGGGTTGCATCTTGGTGCTGGATTCCTCACAGACTGTGCCTCCCTACTCACTCTAGTTTGCTGCACAGTTGACAAAACGCATGCACGAAATTAATGATTAAAAGGGTGACAATTTACCCATCGCACCCGATATATATATATATATATATATATATATATATATATATATATTATCATTCAGAAATAGACTGTTTCGTGATATTACAAAACTTCAGAGTGGCTAGACCCAAGAGATGTTTCAAGCTTGGATCGAAAGTCAGCATGATATCTAACCCCAGAGCCATTGTAATAACTCACTGTAAGTGAAGGAATTTTTGCATATATATTTTTACGTATACGTTATCGGCTAACTAGCGTGCTCAATTCTTGAGAAGAGCTATTGCATTTCAGCGTGTATATATATATATATATATATATATATATATATATATATATATCAGGTCATTCAAGAAGGCGGTGAGGCTGATTTGGGGGGGTGAGCAACTCTAACATTAAATAAGATTATGAATATTAATTCATCAGTTCTGATTCTTCCGGTCAAAAAGACTTTATATTCCACTGTTTCTCGTGCATCCAAAGACGCCTGGTGTCATTTAAATTCCAGTGCTGTGTGGCCACTTGATTGCTCTGAGTTTATTTTAACTTTATTAAGTGTATCTGTCTTATTGTCTTGAAGTTTGACACAGGGTATTTGATCTTGTGTTCCATTTTCAAGTGACATCTAAACATCCTTCTAATTGGCCAAGATTGCTTAATTAAACGTAAATTTTACGAGGTAAACATAAATCTTGTTACATTTGTTCGAGGCCAAGACTGAAAAACTGATTTTCAAACAGGTTTGCAAACCTGAAGAAAAAGATATCTTCTCACTTCCTAGATACACTGTTTAAGAACGAGTTTTTGAATAAAATAGAAATTCCTGTGCTGTCAAAAATCATTTAAGGGCCCTAATCTGATTTCGCTTGATTGAGGCAATAAATTTTCTTCAGAAAAGTATTGTTTTTATCACGGTTACTTAGAAGTATTGCATTTCTTAGTTTTTGAATCATCATCATTGTCATTAACAAAGCGTGCATACAACTGAGATTCTTTTGACTCTCTCTGGCCATCCGTCCCTATCAGCCATCGCTCATCTTATGCCTTCAAGACGACACCCTGCATCAGCACAGAGCTAGTTAATGTAAATTTTTGCTGATCGGCGAATACTAGTATGTCCATGTGTAGGAGTCCATAGAGGAATATCGTCCTTAATTCCATAGCGTTGCCCAGCATGCCTTGTTCGATTTAATTGAATGATTTATGTGATGGAAGTAAATGACAGAAGAACTTCTGTTTTGTGGAGAACTGCTTCCAGTATTTGTTCAAAACAGCATGCAGCATTATTGTGTACTTTTCACCTTCCTTTTTTTCCGTGTGTTTTGTTTTAGTCCGTGATACAACCATACAGTAGTTCTGACACGGCTACAGCTGGAAAGAACTCTAGTTTTAACTAGAGATAACTTCTCACTAGCAGTCCATTCTTTACCTATCCTTATGTTGACACCACTAGATGAGAGATTACTATCAAGGTAAATAAACTGGTCTTCTAATTTCAGAGGCTGGCCATTTAATGAAGGGGAAATCACAGTGGTGTAGTGGTTAACATGATGGTACGAATCCAATTGCTCTGTTTATCTAAATGATGAAGGCCGAAGGACATATCAGCTGAAGCGTTGAGAGTATAACAGTGAAGATGAAGACAATAGTCCGAATATTCTAAGTGATATAAACCAGTCACATTATAATGTTCTTTTTCTGACGAATTCCTTTGATGAAAGGCATGAAATTCCTTATCTTCCGGCTATGGGTTAGATATTATCACTAGTGTTCTTTTACAAGGTCGATATGCCATTAAACAAAGAAACCTGACCAAAGTATTTTATGAAAAAATGGCGCCATCTTGATTTTTATACGTAAACTATGTTGGCAGAACGTTCACTTAATAAAATTTCCATCATTTTACGTATCAGTAAGAGTTATCGACCTTTGCAGCTGACATTCGATTGGATGCTTTTGGTCTTTCATTTAGCTTCTCCATTTTTTATTTTATTTTATTTTAGTAGATCATCTTCTTTTGACCTCGTGTCTGGTTTTAGTTAGTTATTCATTCTGATGTCTTTGAGTAACTCCCAGTTTGAAAACTTGCAGCAATTTTTTGTTTTCATCTCGCACTTGTTATGACCAAATCACGCTTGGCATTGTCTTGTTCATATATCTACCGTCGTCTTCTTTCTGGTGTTCGTGAAAAAAATAAGCAATCTCTCTACGCCTGTTTTTTTTTTTTTGTATTTCTCTGTTGACTTTTACAAAAATCTGAATCAAATCTTGATGTTTGTTGTTTTTTGTTTCGGGCTCCTTTTTCTTTCTTTTTTTTTTTTGTGTGTGTGTTTTCTTGTTCTTTATTAATTGTATCTGATTTCATTTAAATTGCAGCAGAAAGAAAGAATTTTAAATTCCAATCATTTTGCCGTTGGGGTTTCGATTTTATATATTTCGTCCAATGAGAATGACTGATGCCATTCTGCCCGGGTGACCCTAACCCTAACCCTAACCTTGCCGTGTGTATCTCTCCCTTGTCCCCTCTTCTTCACTGACTCTTTTTGACGATTCCAACAGCAGTAACAGACCATCACAACATAAGATGAACACATTCAACTTTTGGGCCAGTGTTCCTTTTAGGAGTTCATTCTTTCATCATTTATTCATTCCTCGTAGACCCACTGATCCTCGAAACTTCAAGGTTAGATATTTAATTCCGGTTCTTTCATTTGCAACTGTTTTCTTCCATGTACAAACTCACAGCATAAGGGTTATCTTTCTGGCAGTCATTAAGCTTCTTGAAACTCGTCAATATTCTCGTCCTCATTCCAGTATTTTCTTTCTTCTTAACATAACAGGGCTGACTACAATTTGCGCTTTCGTTAAAAGATCTTCCATGCCCAGCAATTTTGGATGATTTTAACACATCAAGACTAGCAAAAAAAATCACTAATACTAGGCGTCGGTGTTCGTATTAACATGTATACTTAAACTAATTTTTAGAAAATAGAAAAATCATGTCGTCTTGGATTTTTCCCTTAAACGAAAACCCTTGAATTTCAATCAGTAGTGATAGTAGTAATAATTAACACAAACAGCCCTGCTTACACTCCACTGATAATTTTGTGACTGTGTGTTCGAGTAACCCTTTCCTCTCTGCATCGAATGAGCAAACAAACAAATTTAGTGACAACAGCTTTTATATATATATATATATGCAATCATCTCTCCGAGTTGTTCCCACGCAGTCGATATCCCTTTATATATATATATATATATATATATATATATATATATATATATATATATATATTATGAGGGTTTTGGTCGTCAGTAAATCACTATGTGGTTATGTGTCGAACCAAGTGCAATATAATATGGAGAGTGCTCAATATCTATGATAGAGCTATAATAATAATAATAATGATAATAAATAAATATATATTATATATATATTCAATCCATGGAAAATATTGTTCTGCGACCTAAGGTTTCATGAAGTTTATAACAACATTCATCAGGCAGTTAAGAAGATGGAATGAAATAGAAAATCGAAAATTCGACAAAATGCAGACAAAAGGTCATTAAGATTTCGTTTATGTGTGGTTGTAAGTGCGTGAGTGTATATGGGTGTGGGTGTATGTGTGTACGTGTGGATGCTTGTTTTTAAGTTAAGTCAGGCCAGGAACGTAAAGGGTTAGTTATAGCGAAAATGGGTTACGAATGTGTATACATTTGTTGCAATATATTCTTTTGTTGACAGTGGATGTGAGAAAAATTATCATCGCTGCAAGTTGGTGGGGAATGAGTGAAAATCTGATTTGTAAAGGTGTATGAAGGTTATATTATGTTGTAAATATGTTGGTGTAATATATACGGGGGGATTGTATAATAATAATAATAATAATAATATAGCGTAAGAATTGTATACTATGGATCTCATAGGTGGTGTGGGGTAGGTATGTAGGTAGGTAAAAGGGGTCTTGTCTAACGACAAAGCCATATATTTGTCGCTGCCTCCCACCAGACACGACTTGACACAAGGTCAAAAGCCCGAAGGCCAATTAAAGTGGGGATAAAGGGGAGGGGAAGGTCGGGAACGAGCCGAGACTCGAACCCTGCTTGTCTGTGCTGCTCATCGGCTCACTTAGTGCAATGTGAGCCTGATGAGGCAAGCAGTTTCACGAACCCAAATATGGGTCCGGGCACGTATGCCAGTTTACGGCTTAAACTAGACGCTTGGTCTAGTGCCGTACAAAGGGGACAAAAGTGCAGCTCGCCCACCCGAAGGTTGCCCAGCCGAAGCTGGGGGCCTATTCGGCCCCGAGTCTGCTCTTGGTTTCGAGCACCCATCCGGCACGAATGCCAGACGGCCCAGCTAAAAAGCCGGGGGCGTAAGCAACTTTTCTAAGAGAAGTTAACTCCAAAATCAAAACACAAGGAAGCTACCGCCGTATCCAACCTCTGCAAACTTCTTGGTATCCTTAGAGTTGGCACTCTGAAGTAAAACTTGCAGTGTGTGTCTAGATTAGTTTCGTCAACGTCGGGTTGAAAGTAGGGACACCCGGTGGTGTAGTAGGTAACGGGCTGAACTGGACCCACTTATCCTCGCAGTTATGGATTAGATAACACCTTTATTGTTCCACAAAGATGTGTTTGGCATTAAATACTTGTTGAAGGTTAATATGCCATAAGCAAAGATACCAAACCAAGGGATAAAAAGAAAAAAATTTCATGAGCTATATTTGGAATATAGAGGGACTGATAGGATTAGGGGATGAGAAATTTTTGGTCTTTTTAAATGTGTCTGCATGAGATTTAAAAAATGTACTTGTTTGATCATAAGTAAATTAATAGTTATACGAGACGCAAACTCAATCTCTCAGTGATGTCTTGCTGTTGAATGGTATTTAACAGGCTTCCTACCAAGTCAGCATGTGATACAAGATGGGGGACCATGCACGAATCAACACTCATGCAGGGCTGTCACAAAAATTGATCAGCACCTTCGGCATTTCTCATATTGAGGTGCCTGAAGCACCAAGCTATGAACTCACCCCTTCAAAGCAGGTATGGTGTGAAGGGAAGGTCCTCTGGGACCAGGCGATTCAAATAAAAACTCCAACCTGACGCTAACGCAAGGCCCACAGAAAACCGGGGAACAGACAAATGAATGTTATTCATGCGTCAAATGAATAGTTCCTGCGATTGATTGCCAAGTTTTATAGAAGTTCTTAGCTTGGAATTTATCCAAGGAAAATGAATAAAATTGGCGACCGTAGTCGAGGGTGACCCGAAGGCTCCCTTTTTGATAGCAACTACACCAAGGTGTAGAGGGAGGGCGCAACTCCTTTCTCTGGATTGCTCCACTTTATCCTTGATTCATACCTTATAATGCTGAGTGTTAAGCAAGGGGGCATCAAGTACCATTTTTTGAATCTTTGGTATGGCTCGACCTGGGATTGAACCCAGGTCTTCCGGGCCGTTGGCGAACATTCTAAACATTATATCAATACTTGTGGAATTAATAACCCAATAGAATATTATTCAATTCAAAATTGTTGGCTTGTATTTAGCTTGAGATAATGAAAATCTAAGAAATTCAATTCCTGAATCAAAATTTCTGATGAGGCCAATTCGAGGCTTTAAAGGAAATTTCTTTTCTTCTTATACCTTCCTTCCTTCCTTCCTTCCTTCCTTTTTTTTTTCTTTAGTTTTTCATTTCTTTTTCTTTAGTTTTTCATTTCTTTCTCCAGACTTTTTCATCTAATTTCTAATTCCTTCAATTTTTCTATTCTTTTTTTTTCCTTTCTTTTTTCTCCTTCCAAACTTTTTTCTTTCTTTTTCTTTCTTTCTCCTACCTGCTTAATTCATTCATTCTTTTCTTTTTCTTTCTTTCTCCTACCTGCTTAATTCATTCATTCTTTTCTTTTTCTTTTCCTTTTCCATCCTTTTTTTTCTTTCCTTTCGCTTTATTTCCTTTCTTTCTTTCGTTCCCCTTAAATCTTACCCTTCCTTTTCTTTCTCTCCTACCCCCCTTTTTTTTCTTTCCTTTCGCTTTATTTCCTTTCTTTCTTTCGTTCCCCTTAAATCTTACCCTTCCTTTTCTTTCTCTCCTACCCCCCTTTTTTTACTTTCCTCTGATATCTTCCGTTTCTTCTTCCCTTCTTTTCATCCTCCCTTTTTCCTCATTTTCTATCTTCTTTCTTTTTATCTTCTTAACATAAACTTTCTTCCTTTCTTCCTTCCATACTGCACTCTTTTCAGTTCTCTTCTTAACCTTCTCAGTTTTTTTCTCACTTTTTTCTTTAACTTTTCTTTATAAAATTTTCTAGTCTTCGTTCCTTTTTTCATTCTTTCTATCTTACTTTTCTGGTGTTGTTGGGTCATCGACTGCGTTCCAGCATTGAGTAAAGACCCCACTATCAACAAGTGTCCTGGATATCACACTAACCCATCTGATAGGCATCACTCCTGGAGTTTTAGGTAATGTAGAGTACCCTTTCATTGCCATTATTCTCAGGTACACTCGGACCCCAACTGGTCGTACCTGTTTATAGAACTATAAAATCTTTTTCTATACTGTGTGCAAACAATTGATTGATATTAGATATAATTACAATTGTTAAGTAGCAATACTTGAAACATTAAACTGTTTGTGGAGTTTTATGGCATATCAACCTTTTTAGGTTATTTAACGCCAAATCCATTTTTATGTAAATAATCTCTTCTATTTAAAACAATTCAGTTTAGCATTAGTACAGTTTAATTGTCTAAAACATTTCCATTTCAAACTATTCAAGCAGTTTTATGTAACAATTCAGTTAAGTGTAAATACAGTTTTAATGTCGAAAAACAAATTCAAATAATTCAGTTCAGCATAAGTACGCAGTTTAAATGTAAGTACGGTTTATTTGTCAAAAACATTTCTATTTCAAGCTATTCAGTTTACTCAATTCATTTTAGCATAAGTATGCTGTTAGATCTATTTAACCCATAGATAGTGCCCTATCAGGTGCTACCACTCCGGGCCAGAGTAGACCTGGGAGCGATGGCAATGAAGGGGTACTCCGCATTCCCCAAAGCTCCAGCACTGCTGGAACCTCACCATAAGATTGTTTAGTGTCATATTCAAGACACTCGTTAGTGGGGGTCTTACCCCTCTGCAGAGGTGCAGTCAGTGTATTCTACATCCCCAGCTGACTGGGCAACATTTAACTGTGTGCAAACAATAAATAGCGATACTTGAAAAATTTAGCTGTGTGTTAGCAAATGAGCTCGTTTAGAAATTCTTACCTTCAAACTATTCACTTAAAAATTATATATAATAAGTATGCTTAAACGGGATTTGGCGCTAAATAACCCACAAGGGTTGATATGCCATATACCCTAACCTTGTCTAACTACTTTCTTTTATTTTTCTTTCTTCGTCTTTTCTTTCTTTCTTTCTTTCTTTCGTTTTTCTCTTTTGTTCTTCCTTTCTTAATCTTTTTTTACTATCTTTTTTTTTCGTTTTTCTTTCTTTTTTCTTTGTTTTTGTGTAAAGTTGCTTTCCGCCTTCCTTTCCTCTTCTTTCCCGTATTTTTCTTTTCCTTTTCAGGTCATTCTTTGTTACTTTTGATTCATTTATATATACGTTCTTTCTTTCTTTCTTTCTTTCTTTCTTTCTTTCGAACCATTTCATCTTTTCTTTCTATTTTCGCTCTGGTTTTACATTTTTTACCCTTTTTCTTTCTTTCTTCCTTCCTTCCTTCATTTCTTTCTTTCTTTCTTTCTTTCCGTTTCTAGCACTTCCTTCCTTCTTTCTTTCCTTCCTAATCTATCATCAGAATCTGCTAATGAATTGTCCCCACCTCCGTCTCTCAGATTATTCCGTTTTGCCACACTCTTTGCGTCGCCGGCTTCCATCTCATCAGCATCGTTTATGAGTCTCTCTTTTAGATAGACATTGGGATGGCGCCAGATCACGTGGTGTCTCATGGCTTGGGTTCACCAGGGACTGATTGAATCAAGGAGCAAAATATATGGGGCCGAGAATAACAAGAGACGCGAGATATTTTGCCTCGTTATTAAATACTTATTCATTAGCAATGTTGTGGCACTATCTTCATTACCTTGGAGAAGCCAGTCAGGTACCACAAACTTGACGGCAAGTCCCGAAGGAACGGTACAGTGGCAACATCAGTATCAGACTAGAGACCCCAGGGATTTGTGTCATTAACCTTTGTTTATCGTAGAGAGACGCTTCTCTTGTTTCTAATCAGAACGACGCCCAGTAAATTATAATTATCTTTATTTTCATTTGTCTACTAAAAGTTTCTTCAAGTTTTTCCATGATTCTTGTGCTGCAAGAGAAATACGGGTGCTTCAAAAATTACATTAAAAGAACTTATCTACTAAGGTTGAAATAGAATTTAAAAAAGAAAAAGAAAAGAAATTCCTAACTTTAAATGCTTTTTGTTGGAAAAAAAATAGCTGGAACTTAGGAAAGAGATGCTCGGCCTCCAACGGGACACAAATAATGAACTGTTCTCAAAACTTTATTGTTATATTGATCTGGCTAAATAAGACTTCATGATTATTCAATTGGATGTTCCGGTGACATATGTACCGTTAAAATAGTCTTTTTATATGGACTGTATTATTTTTCACACGTGATGGCTGTTCTTGATAGAAACACGAGATTGGCGTTTCTTCTTTCGCTGCTTTAATCCTAAAATAAACATAACTTTAGATTGCATCTTCTAGCTTAAGCAGAAGATCATTTTTACCTTTAACTCATGTTCCGTCTACTCATGTT
The DNA here is from genome assembly GCA_963585895.1 of Sepioteuthis lessoniana. Classification (NCBI taxonomy): domain Eukaryota; kingdom Metazoa; phylum Mollusca; class Cephalopoda; order Myopsida; family Loliginidae; genus Sepioteuthis; species Sepioteuthis lessoniana. Next base: position 4,886,552 of record OY757923.1, on the reverse strand, counting down.
TCATATTCAGGAAGTATTGAATGTAAACTTAAAAATACAGGACAGTATAATATTTTTATTTTAGTAAGATCCAATTTCAAAACTATTTAAACTAGCACTACTTGCCGATATTACATACAGGTTTGAAGATGATAATTGAGGTTCAGAAAGTGCTTTTTGTTAAAATCCTACGTGCATGTCACACTCAAAATCTGATATCAAGTAAATCTTCATCATGAAAGAATCTCTGGATAGACAATTTTGTTTCATATGTATATTTTCTCGTTCTTGTTAGACCTTTTTGTCGAGTTCGTATTCCAGTCGCGCAATTACGTTCACTTTCGGGCAAATAATCTTGGGAAAGGTATGAACCCCCTTATCCTCCCAGCTATGGGTTAAATAGTACCACTACTGTTCTTCTTGGAGAATAGCTTTGGCATTAAATAATCTACAAAGGTTGATATGCCATTAAACAAAGAAACCAAACCAAACCTAGAGCTTTTTGTGAAGATTCACTTCTCGTAATTTTAACACTGCTCTTTGCGGAGTGTTCGCAAATGGTACGGGGAAACCATGGTTCCCTCCCCGGTCAAGTCATTACAAAGACTCAAAAAATGGTACTTGATGCCACCCTGCTTAACACTCATAATACGAATCAAGAGTGGAGCACTCCAGGGAATCGAGTAGCGCCTCCCCCTACACCACTTGAAAATATCGCCCCCTCAACTACTAATAGCTGTTTAAGTCATATCTATTGGCCAAATAGATTTATTTAAAAATCATTTGTTTTAGATTGGAATATTTGGCAGCAAATTATTCTTATTTTATTGGAATTCTTGAAACCATTTAACTGTCTACAAACAAATAGGTAATATTTAATAAGAATTGTTATTTGAAACAGACTGTATCCTACCTAAAATAGCCGAGCAAATGTTGACATGCCACAAGATCAACCAACCAACCAACCAACCAAATAAACTACCAAACAACCAGCCTACCAACTAACCAGCCCACCGACCAATAAATCAACCAACCAACGAAACTACTAAACAATCAAACATCCTACTTATGGCTGCGTAGAGCTGGCCATGTGAGAAAAGGTCACTTTTTCGGTAGATGACAATCTGAGACAGAGTTTATCCCAGTGCTTTGAAGGCATTCTAAAAGTGGGTAGAACTAAAAACTGTCTTAATTGCATACCAAAAGCAGACAAATTTGTCACAGACAACAATACGGCTATATGGGACAGATACCCTTTTTACAGCGAGAGAGTAACAACAAAAAATAGAGAAAGTTGAAGAGGCAGATGTCATATAGACACCAGTCTAAGCTAGATTTCGAAATAGCATTTAAAATCTTCCCAGGAAAAGACAATCATCGTCATCAAGGCGTGTCAACAGCATGGATACCCTTGATTCTCTCTCTCTCTCTCTCTCTCTCTCTCTCTCTCCTATTCTCTCTCTCCCTCCTATTCTCTCTCTCTCTCTCTCTCTCTCTCCCATCATCCACCCTTCTTGGAATGTCCTCTAGACGGCATCTACAGTCCGTACAGATCTGGCTGGCGAATGTAAGCTTTTGCTGGTCAGCTTATACTGGTGTGTCCATGGGTAGGAATCCATTAGAGAACATCACTTATGAGTTCGTCCTTACATTCGCAGCAGTATCGAGCAAGTTTTACTCGTCTTATTTTGGTGGTTGGTGAAATGGGAGGTAAGTGGCCGAACAGCTGCTATTTTATAGGATGCTGCTTCCAAGAATGACCCAAACAATTTCTAAAAGTTGGGCTGGAATCGGGTCAAAAATAGTAGCCGAAGAGAACCTTAGCTGAACGGACAATTGGTGAATTGTCATAAGATTTGCAGCACTGATAAATAACAGCACGGAGAGGGGAGCCCCCAAGACGTAGTGGCAAACGTTCTGGTCTGTAATATCGCAGTTAGTAAGTTCGAACTCTAGTGGCGGTATTACGTTGCCTTTGGGTCAAATAGTTTTGGAAAAGGAAAAGAACTCCCTTATACTGTTCTTCTAGGCTTTGGCATTAAATAACCCACATAGGTTGATTCACCATTAAAGCAAATAAACCAAAATAAACCAAACTAAATGCCAATGGGTTGGGATGTAATGGTTAACGAGCAAGTCTAACAGACCATGGCTTATGAGTTCGATTCTCTGTGGGGACCCTCTGCTTATAATCTTTTTGCTAATCAAAGCTTAGTGAATGATAACTTTTCGATTACGTAGTAATAAGTTAGTGTTGTTCAAATTTTACCTGATTAGATTTTGACTTAACTGAATGATTGTGTTTGAAATATTTTTGGTGTATAACTTGTCATATCTTTCGTATGTGTTTGCGTAGTAAAAATTATTTGAATTTAAACTGAAATTTGAACCGAAGTTTAGGTTTGGTTTGTTGGGTTTTATGGCATATCAACCTTTGTAGGTTATTTAACGCCAAATCCACTTTTGTGTAAATAATCTCTTCTATTTAAAACAATTCAGTTTAGCATTAGTACTCAGTTTAATTGTCAAAAGCATTTCTATTTCAAACTATTCAAGCAGTTATATGTAATAATTCAGTTAAGAGTAAATAGTTTTAATGTCGAAAAGCAGTTCTATTTCAAATACTTCAGTTAAGCATAAGCACGCAGTTTAAATGTAAGTACGGTTTAATTGTCAAAAACATTTCTATTTCAAGCCATTCAGTTTACTCAAATAATTCATTTTAGCATAAGTATGCTGTTAGTTCGATTTAACCCATCGATAGGGCCCTATCAGGCGCTACCACTCCGTGCCAGAGTGAACCTGGGAGCGATGGTATTAAAAGGGTACTCCGCATTCCCCAAAGCTCCAGCATTGCTGGAACCTCATCATCAGATTGTTTAGTGTCATATCCAGGACATGAAGTTTAGGAAATGTGGCTAGATAACAAGAGTGCATGCCTTCAAAACCCCTGCAACAGACAGGATTCAACACTTAGTCAATATTTTAGAGGAAAACAGCTGGTTCTCCGTTACAAGACCAAAGAGCCTCATATTTGTGGGGGTTGGAATTTGTAAGTGAATAGTTTAAACGAATCTGAGCTCATTTGTTTGCACACGGCGAAATGGTTTCAAGTATTCTTATCTTTTACAGCAGCAACTGGGGACAAAAATCAAAGACACGAATCTCGTACTGATGAAGTGATGTATCTTTATTTGCGCACGGATTCAGCGTATAAACAAGTACATATTCTCCAACTATACATTCTCCAACTATACATTCTCCAACGTGAAAACGGAAACAAAACAAATGCACTCGTAAATGTTCCAAAAAAGGAAACACACAACGAAAGTGATGATTTAAATCGAATCAATTCATCAAGAGAATTCAAGTACTTACCTCTTTTTGCCTTGCTAGTGACCCACAAAGAAAAAACGTCAGTCTCGCATGCTAGTCAATTTAAATAAGACCGAATTCACGCCAGCCTGTGTTCAGGCCGGAAGTTCCTCTCGCACCTTCCACCCGGAAGTGACCGGTGCGGGAGGTAAAGTTCAATCTAAAAAATTATACCGGTTGAAACGCAAACTCCTACATTCATACAATCAATTAGTATAATTCTATAAAATATTAATCCTTTGTTTGCATAAACTTACGTGGTTTCATGTATTACAATCTAATACTCATAATTGTAGTCATCATTTGTTTGCATACAGTTAGTTTCAACTTTTCCTAAATAGCACTAATAATTCTATTAAATATTTATAATTTCTTTGCACATACGAGGTGCATACGATAAGTTTCTAGACTTTTTCGTATGGGCACTTTTATTGACAGTACACACATGAAACCCTAGTCCCCTTCGAAGTAATCTCCTCCGGCTACAATGCACTTGTTGTACCGTTCCAAAAACCCCTAGAAGGCCCCATGGAAGTCCTCTTGTGTGAGCGTGTCACACGGAGCAAGGTCTCGACTATAGGGAGGCTGAGGAGCTGTCTTGATGCCCATCTTGCTCAAATAGTCTGTGACAAGGATGGAGTTGTGGACTGTTGTATTGTCCTGGTAGAAATGCCACTGACCCGATTTGAAGAGTGATGGCCTCTTCCCTTGAAATCTCTTCCGAAACTCCCTTAAAACCTCAACATAGTAACCCTAACCCAAACCCTTTGGCCAATCAACTCTGGTGTATTGACTTCCTTACTCCTCCCACACCTCTCATCATTCCTCACAGACTCCCTGCCTTCGTTGAATCTCTTATGCCACTCAAAAACTGATGCTCGATTCATACAAGATGGTCGAAAAGCAGTCTGAAGCATTCCATACGTTTCTGTGGTATTTTTTCCAAGTTTAAAACAGAATTTTATTGCACATCGTTCTTCTAAAATGTCAGATTGGCTTTTTGAAATTCACCAGCTGTGACAATCAGGCTTTAGTAGGGTGTATTCCAATTGCTGCTGTAGCTGTTCATTTGAACCTGAAATCCTAAAGATTGGTCAGTCATCTCATAAGATGTATAACAATAACATACTGAATTTTCAAGAAACTACAACAATTTTAAATGCTAATAAGAAAGAAGTCTGCAAACGTATGCACCTCGTAGTTAAATTTTTCCAAGTAATGGTAATTAAATCTAATAATTATATCAAATATTAATCATTTGTTTGCAAACAACTAAATGGTTTGAAGTATTCTTATCTAACACTAATAATTTTATTTGATATAAATCATTTGTTTGCACACAACTAAATTCAAGATTTGCTAATTAACCTCAGTAATTTTATTTATCAATTTTCCCCATATAATACTCATAATTTGCACACATCTGCATGGTTTCGGTTTGGTCTGGTTTGGTTTCTTTGTTTAATGGCATATCAACTTTTGTAGGCTATTTAATGTCGAAGCCATTCTCCTAGTGGTACTATTTAACCCATAGCTGGGAGGATAAGGGTGTTCATACCTTTCCCAAGGGTAATTGCCCGACTGGAGTTTGAACTCGCGTACTACGATTCCGCAGTCCAACGCTTTAACCATTACACCACGAGGACACCCCCCCCTGTATGGTTACAAATAACTAATTATTAGTAATCCTTCGTAAATGATTGAACTGTTCTATTTGACCCATTAATGGTAACGCAACCGGTACAACCACTCCAGGTCAGAGTAGACCTGAGAGTAATGTTAATGAAGAGGAACTCCAGGACAGGAGCCTCACCACCAGTTGCAGTTTAGTATCGAACTCAAGACACTTGCTGTGGGAGGGAGGGTATCTCCCCCCTCTGCAGAGGTGTCGTGGTGTATTCTGCATGCATAGCCAACAGGGCGGAAATTTAAATAGCAGACGACTTTTTAAAGTTTTAATCATTTTGATGGGGTTGGGGCGGATCACGAAACAACTTTGGAAGTTTTCAGCAAGATATCTACTTCAGGAAAGAGATGATTCCTCCAAATTTATTTCATTTACATTAGCTATTGACAAAAGTATTAATGTGGGATTATCAATTCAACTTACAGTTTTTTCTCCGGGGTGGGTGATGATAAAGTCTATAATGTTTCTGAAGAATTGCTTTGTATTTAAACAAAATAAAATGAAATAGAAAACGATATCTATAGAGTCTTAAAGAAAGTAATGAATTAAACGGTTCCCTTGAAATAACCATCAGCGTATCAACAAAGGAACTCTATTCATCCCAGAAATGGTTACTTTTAAGTAAATTAAAATCAGAATCAGCTTAAATTTAACCAACAAAAAATTTGCAACGCTTCATTCCATCTAATGGTTAGAGAGTTCGCCAATGGCCCTGGAGACTGGAGTTCAATCCTAGGGCGAGTCATACCAAATACTCAAAAAATGGTACTTGATACCGCCTTGCTTAGCACTCAGCATTCTAAGGTACTGATCAAGGGTAAAGTGAAACAATATAGAGATAGGAGAAGCTCCTAACCCTACACTTCGGTGTAGTAGCTATTGAAAAGGGAGCTTTCGGGTCACCCTCGACTAAGGTCGCTTACTTTAATTTTTTTATTTATTCATTCGTTTGCTTGCTTTTGTATGTCACTTGTTTTTGTCGTTTTTTTAAAAGATGTTTCAATCATTTAACTTCCAGCGTTTTTTGACAACGTTAAATCTATTCAGCTAGCGACACCTGGTGTCCAATATCCGTTAGAATTCGAATAGAGAAACCTTTTTCCCATCGTTCTGAAATTGTCAAACTGTTTTTTGTTGATTATATTCTTTTATTTTACAACTACGTGTTCCACTGATAGTATCCCACCCTAAAATGTATGTTCTGGGTATGACATTTACCTTCACCTGGAGTACCATTTCATATCTATTACTGCCAGGTCCAATCAGACCCGGAATACTAGGATCCCATGTATGAATCCAATGGATCTGATTAAGAATTATTTATGTTCGACTGAACTGTGTGTGAAGAAAAAACTCTTAGGAAACAACAACACAAAAATGTACATATACGATTCCCTGACGCTAGGCATAACATAACCCTAAACATGTTAATATGCCTTTAAAATCAATCAAACAATCATTACCATCAGTTATCAAAAAATGACCAAGAATAGCGATGAAAATTCTCCTACGACCAGCCAGCCATATCAGAAATAATCCGACAGAGAAGGGGGTGTTGTTCAAGTGAATTAGACAACGGACGTTTTAGTAACGGGGGGCACGAAAAGAAATCCGATTGAAGCGCCAGCTCCCTCAACAAGTTGACACCACCAAAACTTTTTATTTATTAAATATCGCTTATTTTATCCCAATTAGGCACCCTGTGAGAATCGAACCCACAAGCAATGTTCTGATGACCAAACTCTCCAAACATCACGCTGCACTGAGGTAATCCTATGCCTGGTGGTTAGGGATTTGCATATATTCCGAACTGGAGCCTATCTATCCAAGTTAGATGAACCAGACACACAGGACGCTGCTGGAGAAGTAAGGACGAACTCAAAACCGATGTACTCCTGAGGACTACTCACATGGACGAGCCAAGGTTGGACGACTTGCAAGAACCTATCTACAACAGCTCTGTAACGATACAGGGTGTAGCCTGGAGGATCTACTGGCAGCGATGGACGATAGAGACGGGTGACGAGAGAGGGTCAGGGAAATTCGTGCTAGATAATGATGATGCATTGGTTTCTGGCATAGATTAACGAAAAAAAAATCATTTTAAAAGAGAGAAAGGTATATTAATTTCCGATTATCATTAATCCGATTTTTTCTAATATCTCTTGTTAATCTCTCTGAGTGACTACTTTGGAGAGAATTGATAATACATTAATATGAAATATATATATAATTTGTAAACAAATAATTTGTAGGTAACAATATTTAAACAAGCCAAAGCGTACAGTTCAGTGGTTTCAACAATTGCTATTTAACATAAATAGTTTTATTTGCACACAGTTAAATGGTTCCAAATATTGCTATGTAATACTAATAATTTAATTTAGCCACCATTGAAAATGATTATATAGTTCTATTTGACACATGAATGGGACCCTAATAGATACTACCAGTCCGGGTTAGAATGGACCAGGAAAAAATGGCAATGAAAGAGTTCTTTACATTCTCCATAGCTCAAGAACTGGAGCCTCGCCATCAAATGGTTTCGTGTTATACCCAGAACACTCGTTATTGGTGAGGTTAACCTTCTGCAGAGATGTAGTCAGCGTATTCTACGCCCCCAGTCGATTTGGCTATAGAATTAAGATCAAAATCTATGAGTCAGCACTTAAAATTTCAACCAGAATAAGAAATATATTGGCGGAACTATGAACAAATTCTGCGTCTCTGTCTGTCTCATTACACACACACACAC
>OY757923.1:4871256-4876256 GCA_963585895.1 Sepioteuthis lessoniana | reverse complement strand
TCTTTATCAAACCACTGCTGACTATACTGAGCGTACCATTTACAATTGGTATCATCATCACTTTCATGTTACATAGTTTTTTCAGTTCTCTAGCCAGGTCCAGGTACTTATCTTTCTTTTCGCTTTCTTTCAGTTTTACTCAATGGTCAGTCGGAAAGGTAAAGTCCACTATTCGGAAGGTTCTCTTCTTTTTGTTGACTATCACTAGGTTTGGTCGTCTGGCTGAGATTAGAAGATCCGTTTATATCTCAATATCCCAGAGAAGTTTATGCATCACATTTTCAAAGACATTTTCCTTTATTCGTATGGTCAAATTTAAATTTCTTGCACAATTTCCAGTAGATCACCTACCCCACAAAATGAAACGCAGTTTCTTCCAAGCAGCGGTCGTATCGATACTGCTATAAGGATGCACTACTTGGACGCTAACAAAACGGTTGGAGAAAAAGCTAGACGGCAATTACACAAGAATGTTGCCAGCAATATTGAACAAATCCTGGAGGCAACACCCCACAAAGCACCAACTATACGGCCACCTGCCTCCCATCTCGAAAACTATCCAAGTTAGACGAACCAGACATGCAAGCCACTGCTGGAGAAGCAAAGATAAGCTGGCTCGAACCTACATACCGTGAGGATACGGGATGTAGCCCAGAGGACCTGCCAGTGCTCTGGTCTGCTGAGTCTTAATACTTTCTCCAATCTCCACTTCCTCGATCTTCTTTTCCAGATTCTTGGGGATTGTTCCAAGTGTACTGTCTACGACTAGTATCACTATTACGTTTATCATATTCACTCAAGCCCTCTGCTCGGGCAAGATATGACACAAGGTCAATTTTTAAGCGGAGTTTAACTGGTTTGAATTCAGAGTTTTCCTTCTCCTAGACTAGTTGCCTCACCAAGGCTGAAGAACCTAGTCTGCGCTACTATTTACCCATAGCTGGAGGGAGAATAATCGGATTCATACCTTTCCCAAGGGTATTAGTGCTATGTGAAATGCAATCAGTCTCGTCCAAGATTTGAATTCGTGTCGCCGTGTCCATTTCCTACGACGATAACCATTACACCACGGGCACCTCCCTAATATCACTATTACGTTTATGTTCCATAGATTTATCATCATCATTATTATTATTATTATTATTACAAAATACATACATTTTTAAAATAGAGGAATTATATATTATAAACTGTATTTCCTGACCCATGAGGTTATTACGCAGATGCGTATCTCCAATCCTCCTGGGAAGACGTAGCCCGGGAGATGACCGTGTCCTCTGTAAGAATACAGATGCAACTACAAGACACATCCGGTTATTTGGCCGCACATTTAACATGACTAGTTATTTTGGCATCGGCTATGTGCGATGTGAACCAGTAGTCAGTGGTAAAGTTTCGGCTCAGTGGTCACTGGTTGGATCTCCAGTGGCACAGATCACGGTATACACAGCTGATGAAACAGTCGTCTAGTGGTTCTGTATGTCACGCGCAATACCTGCCGGATTTTCTGGTCATGGTAATTCATTTTAAAATATCTAAAATACATATTATGCACTTTTAGACGGGGGGGGGCTCACAGTAATTTGAGTGACAACATATCTCCTCAGTTCTGTGAGACATTTCTTAGTATGCTAATTATTCTCATAGACCTAAATTCTGGAAATTCTCCATCATCAAATAATATATTGTATATTTATAATATAAATTAATACTATATTTTCACTCTATGTGATTTTTTCACATCAGTTTTAACTCATTTCTTTTTTACTGGGGTCACAGTGACAGCAAGTCTTCTCGTATCACCAGAAAACTTCTAAGTTTGGTTTCTTTGCTTAATGGCATATCAACCTTTGTTGGTCATTTAATGCCAAAGCTATTCTTCTAGAAGAACAGTAGTGGTACTATTTAAGGATAAGGGGGTTCATACCTTTCCCCAAGGGTATTTTCCCAAAAGTGAACGTAATAGCGCGACTGGTGTACGAACTCGCTTACTACGATTCCGCAGTCCATCGCTTTAGCCATTACACCACGAGGACAACGCCGGAAACTTCTAAGTATTCAAGCTGATTTCAACAGGGCTGTGATCTTTGTGTTCACGTTTTTTACACTGATCTCCAGTTCCTCAAGTCTCTTTTTTCCAGGCTTTGGGGACTGTTCCAAGCGCACCAATTATAATAGCCATCACTGTCACTTTTTTTTCAGCTCTCTAACATGATCAATGGTTATCTCTTCGCTTACTCTTATTTCTCTCCATGATCCACGAGAAAGGCAAAATCCACAAGATAATTATGTTACTCTATGTGAGTTTTTCACATCAGTGTAAGCTGATGGTCTTTCACTTGAGTTTGAGTGACAGTAATTCTCCTCAAGTCTCCAGGACTCTTCTCAGTATTCTGTCCGATCTCAATAATGCAATTGTTTGGATTGCCTCCACTCGTCTTCTTATTTCCAACTCCTCCCGTCATTGTATCAATCCTTTGGTGACTATACCAAGAGCAGCAATTACAATTGGTATAATCGTCTCTTTCATGTTCCACGGTTTTTTCAATTCCTCAGCAAGGGCGTGGTACTTATCCTTTTTTTCAGTTTCTTTCAATTTTACTTACTCTAGGGTCAGCCGGGTCAGCTAAGTCCACAAGTCTACTTGCTCACCTTTTTTTGCTGATTATAAAAAGGTCTGGTCGTCTGGTCGAAATTATGAAATCCGTTTTTATCTCAAAATCCAGGAGGAATTCGTGCGTCTCATTTTCCAGGACGGATGCTGGGTTGTGCATAAACCATTTGTTGATATGGTCAAATTTAAACTTATTGCACAATTCCTAGTAAATCATCGTGCCCACCCTGTCGTTTCTAATCTTAAACTCTTTCTGGGCTAATTTGATGAATTCGCTTATTATGTGATTGATCATTTCGTCTCTATCATCACATAACCTACATCTGCTGTTTTGTTGCGTCTTATCTATTCTCACTTTGATAGGATTGGCTCTTATGGCATTGTTTTGTGCTGATATTAGAAGAGATTCAGTTTTTCTCTTAAGGTTTCTCTTTCTTTGCTGCGTCCACGTTTTCTCATAAAAGATGTCGCTCGTAAGTCGCTTAAAAGATCCACAGAGTTGTTTTTCTTCCCATTTTTGTTTTTTGGTTAATTCCCTTTTGTTAGTCTAGGTGTTGACAATTTCTGGTGGCTGTAATCAGTCTTCTTCCGCACTTTTGTATGTAGTCTTCGAGTCGTTTTATCGATGCGTCAACGCTGTCTTTAATGCTGACGTCGACTCCTTTCTTCTTTTCTTGACACTTATAATCTGTCAACGTCATCTCCGGGATGTAATGCCTTATGCATGGTCATTAGTTTTCTTGTTCTCCGGTTCATTTTTTAGGTTCTTCTCTGGTCCACTTCAAGAATCGTCTCGAATATCTTACGAGGAGGACAGCCCAGGTATTTATCCATTTAATAAGGTTCTTACTAGATAGTTTTGTCTCCAGTTGTTTTCTCGTTATCCTGAGTTATTCTTTGTTAATTTTTACTTTCATCTCTTCTTGTTTGATGGTGTCAGATTCAAATATTCGCAAGTATTTGTGAGTTTTCTTTTCTCCGAGTGTTCTAATTTTTTCTGGATTTGATAGTTCCATTCCGTCCATCAGGTGTCGTTTGCCGCTTTTCATTACTAGCACGGCGCATTTTTCTAAGCCAACTTCCTTCCCTATGTCCTCACTGTATATTTTCACTGTATGTATTAGAGCTTCCAAATCTTTTTTTTTTTATTTTTAGCAAACAGTTTGATGTCATCCATATACATTTGGTGATTGACCTTTTCCTGCGATTTACTGCATTTGTATCTGGCTGTGCATTTCCTGAGTATGTAGTTGAATGGTATCATCGCTATTACAAATATTAAAGGTGATAGTGCATCTCCTTGGGATATACCTCTTTGGATCTTCGCTTCAGCTTAGCTTTTCCCTCCTGCTATCAATTCCACTCTCCAGGTTTTCATGGTTTTCTCCATAAAGTTTATGACTCCATAATTATTATCATTATTATTATTATTTTCTTTTTTTTTTAATTTTTTACCTGCTCATCTATGTTATTCTAATTTCATGGCGTTTCGAAATTGTACTCTCAAGAATTCTTCAGATGTAATGACTACGGAATCATCGATATCAACTGCCCATTATGAAGTGATATGACTAATTAATAATGAGAAATATTATTCCTATTTGTATGAAACTTTCTCATAGACGTTGCGTTTATATGCAAATTATATTCACAATTTGGTTAGTACTTATTTGTTATGTTTGTTTGGTTTAATTAATGACATATCAACCAGTGTAGGTTTTTTAATGCTAAATTCATTTTTATACATATAAACAGATCTATTCCAAACAATTCAGTTTAATTAACAAAATTGAACTGTTCCAAGTATTGCTATGTATCACAAACAATTTAAGTAAACATCGGTCAGTTGTTTACACACAGTTAAATGTCAAAAAAATATTTTAAACAATTTTATTTAGCATGATTACGCAGTTTAAAACTTTAAAAAGTTCTATTCCAAACAATTCAGTTTAGCAGAAGCACACAGTTTAAATGTCTCAACAGTGTTATTTCAAATAATTCAGTTTAGCATCAGTATGCAGTTTGAATTTCAAGACAGTTCTATTTCTAACAATTCAGTTTATCATATGTATAGTTTAGTCCTATTTGACCCATAGACAGGAACCTATTAGATACTATCATTCTAGGCCAGAGTTAACATAGGAGTAATGGCAATGAATGGGTACTCCGCATTCCCCAACGCTCCCGCATAACTGGAGCCTCTCCATCAGATTTTTTATTGTCATATTCAAGACACTCGTTGGCCGTCTTACCCTTCAGCAGAGATGCAGCCGGTATATTTCCTAGCACCAACCGACAGGGCCATGTTATGTTTGCTTTTAATATTTGCTGTGTCATTTGAAGAGGAACCAGCAGAATAATCCCCTGGGCTTGGAATGTAAATAAA